>NW_004624742.1:364327-376629 GCF_000247695.1 Heterocephalus glaber | reverse complement strand
GTCCAGGTGGTTGAGTATCAGAGTGTTCCATCTCATTTCCCTTTGGGGTTGCTGTAGGTGATCTGGGAGCCTGGTTTTGAGACTTATTTACATGTTTTCTCATTTCGACTGGGGGGGCAGTGGAGTTGCTATTGGCATCCACATGGCTCACCTCCTCTGAGCTGCGAGAGGTGGGCCGGTGCTGGGAGTGGCAATAGGGATGGTGTCCCCCAAGCCCCTTCCTCTGGGCCGGGAGAGGCGGGACATTTGGCGGCCCGTAAGACCCTTCCTCTGGACCAGGAGCAGTGGGACAGTGGCTCAGAATCCTCTACCTCTGGGCAGTAATTCTTGAAATGCTGAGAATTTGATTAGCTCCAGTAGAGTGATCTGTTGGTCTGGTGTCATCTGTGTCTTTGTAGTGGAACCAGGCGGCTGTACAAAGAGGCCAAAGGAGCTGGTAGGGGCGTCCAGTGGATTGCTGCCAGAGTGCAGGCTGATTCAATGTTTTCCACAGGACTGGTGACCTCTGGACTGTGTCCACAGATCTGCCTATCCACAGCAGGCTGATTCAGTGTTTTCCACATGACTCTTGAATTCTTTATATGTTCTTGATATTAATCCTCTGTTTGAGGAATTGGTAATCATTTTCCCCATTTTCCAGGTTTTCTTTACCTGTTAATTATGTCTTTTGTTCTCCAGAAGGTTTTTAATTTGATATTTTATTGATATTGATTTGATATTTTGGTTCTTGATACTATGTATTTCCTGTGCAAAGTCATTGCCTATGCCTAAGACTTGAAGAGTTTTACCCATTTTCTCTTCTAGCAGTTTAACTGTTTCTATTTTAACATTTACTTCTTTGATCCATCTTGATTTTAGTTTAGTGTATGGTGAGTGATTTGTGTCTAGATTCAATCTTCTGCATGTAGATAGCTACTTTTCCCAATAGCATTTATTAAAGAGGCTATCTTTCTTCTAGTGTATGTTTTTCGCCCATTTGTCAAAAATCAAATAGGTGAATATCCTTGGGGTTGTTTCTGCATCCTTTCTTTTGTTCCATTGATTCTCATGTTTGTATTTTGTGCCAGTACCATGCTGGTTTTGTTACTATAGCTTGATAATATACCTTTAAGTCTGGGATTGTGTTGTTTTTGCTATTCTAGGTCTCTTCTGGTTCCATAAAAATTTTAAGACTGTTTTCTCCAGTTCTGTGAAGAATTCTGTTGGCATTTTGATTGGGATTGCATTAAATCTGTATATCAACTTTGAAAGTGTGGCCACTTTGTCTGTGCTAGTTCTATCTATCCAGGAACAGAGGATATTTTTCCATTTTCTGATGTCCTCTTTGATTTCGTTTTGTTTTTCAGAGTACAGTAGTTTTCTTCTCAGAGTTCTTTCACTTCCTTAGGTTGATTCCCAAGTATTTAATTTTTCTTGATGTCATTGTAAATGGTATTTTCCCCTTAATTATTTCTCAGTGGGTTCATTAATAGTGCACAGGGACACTATTGATATTTGGGTGTTGATTTTGTATTTTGCTGCATTAATGAATTTGGTTGTTAATTCTAAGAGTCTTTTGGTGGATTTTGGGGGCCTTCTATAAAGAGGATCATGTGATCTGCAACTAATAATAATTTGACTTTTTTCTTTCCTATACATACCCCTTTTATTTATTTTTCTTCCTTGATTGTTTTTGTTTCAAATACTATGTTGATCAGTGGTCTCTTGATTTTAAATGGAATGTTTTCAATTTTTCCCCATTTAATATGATGTTGGCAGTAGGTTTGTTGTAAATGGCTTTTTTTCAGATTGAGATAGGGTTTTTCTATACCTATTTTCTTTAGTGTTTTATCATGAAAAGATATTGGATTTTGTCAAAGGCTTTTTCTCCATCTATAGAAGCAAGAACAAAAATCACATTACTTGCTTCTGTTTTAAATTTATTTATTTAGGTATGTTGAACTATCCTTGCATTCCTAGGATGAAGCCTACTTTGCCATGCTGTTTGATCTTTTTGCAGACTCATTACATTCTGTTTGTCAGTATCTTGTTGAGGAGCTTGCATCTATATTCAAAGAGATTGGTATACTGTTCTTTTTTTGGTTGGACTTTTGTCTGACTTTGGAATTAGGGTAATACTAGATTCTATGAATGACTTTGGGAATAGTACTCTTCTTTCAGTTTCATTAAAGACCTTGAGGAATACTGGTGTTAGATCTTCCCTAAGGTTTTTGTAGAATTCAGCAGCGAATCTGTCCAGACCTGAGCTTTTATAAGTAGGTTTTAGTTTTTCCTGCTTCAATTTCATTGTCTTTTATTAGATTATTCAGCATTTTCACATCTTCTTGGTTCAATTTTGGTAGTTCATATTTATCTAGGAATCTATCTGTTTCTTCTGAATTCTCCTATTTATTGGCATACAGACTTACAAAGTAGTTTTTAATAATTTTTTTATTTTGACAGTGTCCATTGTGATTTCATATTTTAATTTCTGTGTTGATCTGGGCCTTTTTTTCTTTTCTTGGGTAGACTGACTAAGAGTTTATCTATTTTATTTATTGTTTTGAAGAGCCAATTTATTTATTTCAATTTAGTGATTCTTTGTATTTTTTTGCTGTCAATTTCATTGATTTCCACTCTAATCTTTTAAATTTCTTTCCTTGTACTAGCTTTGGGTTTGGATTGTTATTGTTCTTCTCAAACCCTGAGGTACATCATTAGGTTATTTATTTGTGCTTGCTCTGTTTTTGTGATATAGACACTCATGAGTATAAACTTCCCTCTTAGGATTACTTTCATTGTGTCCCATGTTCTGCTATGTTGTACTAGCATTATTATTTAGTTCTAGAAACTATCTTATTCTTTCTTGATTTCTTCTATAACCCATTGTTTAAGATTGTATTATTTGGTTTCCATGCATTTTTATAATTTGTGTTTTCATTTGTCATTGATTTCTAGTCTTATTGTAAAATGATCTGATAACATGCATGGTACAATTTCAGTTCTTTTACATTTACTTAAGCTTGCTTCATTTGTTAGTGTGTAGTCTATTTTGGAGAAAGTTCCATGTGCTGCTGAGAAGAATGTGTATTCTTAGGTGGAAGATGATAGTTATCTATTAAGTCTACTTGTTTGAAGGTTTTATTCAAATCTGACATTTCTTTGTTCATTTTTTTGTCTCAGTCTACTTATGAGAGTGGGGTGTTGTGTTTTCCATTATAATTGTGTTTATGTTTATTTGGTCTTTTATGTTCAGTAGTACTTACTTAATCAAGTTGAGTGTGCTATTGTTTGGAGCATATATGTTAATAATTGTTATCTCTTCCTGTTGGTTTGTTCTCTTAACCAATATGTAGTGCCTTTTTTGCCTCTCCTTGATCACTTGTGGCTTGAGTTCCACTTAATCTGAATATAGGAGAGCTACACCTGCTTTCTTTGGGTTCCCATTGCATAGAATATTGTTATGCATGGTTTGGTTTTTAGTCTTTGAGCTTCTTTTTGAGTTAAATGTGTTTCTGGTTTATAGAGTACCACTAGATTTGTTTTTTTAAATTCATTTTGCCAGTCTTTATCTTTTGATTAGGGAATTGAGACAATTCACATTGAGAGTTATAACTGATAGGTACTGACTTATTCCTGTCATGGCCTCATCTTGCTGTTGCTGATTCCCTCTTTTCCTTCTATTTAACTGCTCACTTATCTTGTCTATTCATTCTATTAGACCTTTTTTCATTGTTAAAATAGACCCTATTCTCAACTTGTACCATTTAATCCCTATTTAATTAGGCATGTTATTTTAATAAGCCTGCTATAGAAATTTAGCATAATAAATGAAAACTTCTAAAATACCCTATATTGGTGATAGGCAGCATACCTCTTGTCATATGCACATTTATTTTCTGCCTCAGATTGCTTTTGAATTTTTTATACTCACAACACTGAGGCCCCACAAGGACAGCATTGAAGCTCTCCATATCTATTTCCAATTCATGTTATTACCTCAACTCACCTCACCTCAAACCTGATATTTTATACCTTGTAACACTCAAAAAATAACTAAGGAGTAGATAAATTGTTTTAATCACAGGGAATTTTTCTTTGGTGCAAGACTGTGAGGCCAGGTATCATCTCGGGGGCTTCCAGAGAGAAGTAGATACTGGAAACATGCAAGCATTATAAATTTAAATGAAAGTACCCACATAAAGCATTTCGAGTACTCTGGATAGCAATGGACACTAACAGCCTATAGAAAGTTGTATAGTGAAAAGGAGTCTGAAATTCATTCCAATACCTAATTACTGCCTAGAATGCTGATTTTATATGATATTGAGATGACTTAAGAGAAAGAGAAGGCAAAGCTCATGCCAACAGTTTTTCTAGGCATCTATCCAAGCATCTATACACAACTAGGCAGGCACTGCAACTGCTGATGGGGCGATCCAACACTGGGAGAACAAAGCAATCTGCAGGAAGTCTATGCAGACCTCAGAATCAGACTCTTCCCCTCTCTTTGAGGGCTGTCTCTTCCTCTTTGCTCTCTGGTTCTCTTTGTTTAAAACATAAATCAGCAGGCAAGAAAAACTTGGTCCATTAAAAGTAGTTGGTAGGAGAAATATACGCATGTAAACAAACACATGAAGTTATAACCCAAACTATATTTCTTGTAGAAGAGCTAAAAGTCAAGTTCAACACAAAGGAACCATACTAAAGGAAGAAAAGATGGGTCTATGACTTTTTTCAGTAATCAGAGAATGCATTATAAGGATCATTTGGTAGGATGACAATGTGACTTGATGTCAAAGTGAAGGCCCTAAGAAAGAAGGAAATGTATCTGTAAAATAATGATTTATCCTATTTCCACTCAGTATAGGTGAACAAGTGTCATGTTACTGTCAGTACAACTGAGAGTCATTGGTTCCTGGGAGGGAGGTAGAAGGTTTGTTAATTTTGCTCAAGACTCAACTGAATCCTAATCTTTCTGCTGATCCATTGTTAAATTCCAAGCATTACAAACCATGATCCTCTCTTCCTAGGACGACAAGTAGAGGGAGTGAAGCCTAACAGGCATGTGTGCAGGTTTTGTGAGCTCATATACCAGAGTGAGAATTCTTCTTCTGTTTTTACTAGCATAGGACAAAGACAAGGGCAACTCAGTAAGGAACATTTACAAGAAGAGAGATACTCTGAATAGGGTGACAACATTAACACTACACAGAACCAATCACAAAAGTACTATTTTTAATCCTTTTTTTGAATCTGGTGCTATTCACAGGGCCAATCAGCAGATGCTCTTTTCAATCTTTCATTTGCATGTGACTACAACCAATCAAAAGGCACTATTCCCAATCCTTCATTTACATACAGCAGGAAGCTAGGCAAGCTTTTCAATAGAGCAGTCTACACATCGTGTGTCACAAGTAAGTGTTTGATGGGATGACTGTCTTAGTGCCTTATTTCCATCAGGGGAGATAACCTGGGAATTTTAGATACCAAAGAGCCCTTTCCCTTATCCTCGGGGCTTTTGTGAGCCTTTTCACCAGCCCACTCTCATACTGCACAGAATATTTCTTTTCCACCTTCAATAAACATATACCTTCACTTTCTTTTCTGTGTGTATTGTCCAATTCTTTGCTCAGGACACCAAAAACCTGGAAAGAAGCCCCATAAGACTCTCTATCTGGTAACAGGACCATAGTCTTTCTCAACAGGAAAAAGAGAATAATGACTTATACCTTATATGGATTCTTGTAAGACTAAGGTAGATAAACATAAAAAGCTCTCAAAATAATATTAAATTACAACTATTTTTATTATCATTGCCATAACTAATCACTCCAGTTTTCCATGGGCAAATAACCTTGTACTCATGAACTGCTTCTAATAGCTGTGTCATGACCTGACACAGATATCACAGAATGGTGAAGCAAAACCTAGGCTATATTTTCTGTGGGCACAACTTTGAGGCATTATTACTCCCCTTGAAAGACCTGTCATAATGCCAAGACATGGGCTGATGAGGCTCTGTATTTTAAAGCTCAAGGGGACAAAGGAATGTCTGACTTGAGGAAATCTGTCTAGATATTGTGTGAGAATGTCATTAACTAAATGACTGTGGTTACAACCATGACAAAAAGGGTTAAGAAATGGAGATGAAAGAATATTTTGCATCCCACAGAATTTGAAGTACTCTCACTGTCACAATCTGAATAAATGATGTTGTCATTTTTCTTCATAGTCTTTGTGGTCTGTAGCTGCTGTAGAAGGAGAGTCACAGTTTACAAGATAGATAGATAGATAGATAGATAGATAGATAGATAGATAGTTTTTTGTGATTAACAGTTATTTGTCATCCTTTAAGTAGTAAAATACTTAAAACCCACTCACTTAGCTTCAAATAAGCCCAGAAGGGCTATGAAGAGAAGGGAAGTACATAATTTGACATATAATATAAATCTGACAACTGTATACATAAATTCACATGAATTTGTTTTTGTCACGTGGATTTTCATAACCTGCATAAAACTTTTGTTAATGCTAAGAAAAAAGACATAGCTAATGCTACAAATTCACTTAGATATCTCTGCCTTGCATATTTTGGTAGCAAATTAAATTTATCACTTCATTATCCCTTCCTGGCAGTTAGAAGTTGTAGACTTTAATGGAAGGTGCCAGGGTAGCTAATAGAATCTTCTTGTCACAGATGAAAGAAATGTAAAAGAAAACTCACAGATTTGATGAGATTTATGCTAAAAGACAATGGAATCCAAAAGCACGAACTTATAATAAAGCTGGTGCTTTATCAAGAGATGGAATTAATTATAGAATAGATTTATAACTCTTTACAAACTATAAATAAAAATGTGGCAGTTTTCACAAATGCTCAGAATGGAATCAATGATGACATTATGTAAAGCTTCACTGTTTTCCTCCCACAGGAGTCAGTTCACCTGTCCCTTCCCAACTGTTTCTAATTTCTAGTTTGAGATGGGCACTTACTTCTTTATGCTTTTGTAACTCCAGTAGAATAACAGCAGTTATGCTGAGAAAAGGAGTAATCAAGGGTTTGAAGGCATAGTTTTTGCAGTAAACAGAATTGGTTTTGCACTCCACATCCACTAATATATAGGTAAATCTCTTTAACCTCAATATTAACTTTTGAAAATAGGGATAAATCTCTGTCTACCATGTATATCTAAGTATTTATTCATGTATATATACATATAATTAAGTAAAGCATATGGAGTTTGTTACTATATTTTATTTTTTACAGATGATTGTCCTACTCTAATAAAGGATTTGTCTTTTTTATTACTTAGTCTTATCTTTCACAGTGTCTGGCACATAACACATCCTCATTATTTGTTGAATAGATGTACATTTAAATGATTAAAATCCAAACCCAAGTTTTCTAAGTTAGGGAGAGATACATAAAAATAAATTCTAATTATGAGAGTTGAGAAAAGTTGTGGGACATTTGTTGCTAGTCATAATTTGAAGAGATATATCTTAGATAATAGAAAGTACAAAAGCAGAAACTTGAATATAAAGATACCAATATCAAAATATAGCTTTTACTCTTCACAAATTTCTACTGCTATACCAAATGCACAAAATGTACCTGAAGTGAATGGAAATTCAACCTCAAGTTTTGTGTTCAGTTCTATAAATGTTATAATTTTTATTATCCATTAATAGTGCTATTGTAAAACAAAATGGCAATGCATATATTAATGCATTAGAAATGTATTTGGTTTAAAATCTCCAGCTAAATTTCCCACTGGGTTTGTTTGTGGAAGGGTGGGTAGAAGCTAGGGCAAAAGAGCCCAGCCCTGCATGTAACACTCTATCAGCAATCAATTTAAGGTTCTGTTCTGGAAGCTTTGGCCTCAGGCAAGGCCAACTTTTGTTAACAGAGGCTGCAGGCACCCGCTGATCCTACAAAGCAAAGTAAGTTGAAGGCCTACCAAAGGACCTAATCAAATTTTCTATCTTTAAGGAGCAGATTCTCATTTGAATTATGATGCCACATGTAGTACCTATACCACTCCTCAAGGAGCCAGATGTGCCCCTTCTCGATTTCTAAACTCAGCCAGCTTCCCTGATGTGAAAGGGCTAAAGTGTTCCAGTTTCACACCGGCTGCTGGCAAGCTGGCAAAGGGAAATACATTTGTTTACGCCCCCAGCTATCTGTTTTCCTTAAGCTGGTTTCCAGCCAAGATTTTTATCTAGGTACCAGTTACTCTTTTCCAGTGGTTAACTTCAGAAGGTTTAATTCCCAAAGGCATCCTGATTAAAAGTAATTTGGACATAAAAAATGTCTTTAGGATTTCTTATATGTCTTATTTTGTTTCCAGAAATATCACCAAATGATTACCCTCCAATTTCTTTGAATTGTCTGTTTTTCTTTTAAAAATTAATGTATTTTATTTCTGTGTATGTACACACACAGTAAAATGCCAATTGCAAATACACAGTTAGAGGAGTTTAGATTGATACACCCATACTCATGAAATTGTCACTGCACTCAAGATAGAGGATAAAAGCAGCACTCCAGAAAATTCCCTTGTGACTCCTCCTGGTCAGTCTTTACCTACCACTTTATGATTTCTAATAATAGATGTATTTCTTTCCTTCTTAAAAATCCATGCTGCATGACATTATGAAGTTTTCTTTTGTGTTTGACTTCTTTCCCTTAACATGACTTTGAAATTCCTGTATGTTAAAACTTGATGAGTGCATTTCTATTTCTCTTGAATAAATTCCTAAGAGTAGAAGTGTTGGGTCTTATAAAAAATTGAAGAAGAGTTTTTCAAAGTAGTTGTGCCATTTTATACATCCTTTAGCAAAGTATGAGATTTATAGTTGCTCTATATCCTTGCTATCAGTTATGCTGTCGGTCTGTTTAACTTCAGTCTTTCTTTATAGGTATGAAGCAGTATCTCAGTGGGAAAGCATTTTTCTCTCTTTTTTTCCTTTAGTCTAGTTGTTAGTTCTTCCCCAGTGCCATCTTTTATTTTTTAAAAAAACTCTGCTCCTAATTGCAGGCTAGGCCACCAAAACTATGGTGATGTGCATGGGTACCTGTTTCATGGTATGTAAGTTGGTAATGACAAAAGATGCACTTACCAAAACATTTCCTTGATGCCTTTCCTTCTGCTAAGTCTCCTTTTGAATTTCTCAGAAGAAGAATAAACCAGTAGCATAATATTACAGATTTTTCAGAATTGTGCTGAATTATTCTGTTCCATCTTAGTGTCAAAGGGATAAAAGAATAAAGGAAAAGGAGCGGGTCTATAAAATATCTGTCGTTCAACCCTACCTTGTTTCCCTTATTTAACTGCTGCCTTCTCTGGCCCTTAACTCCTACCCATATCAGTTAATGCATTCCTCTTGGCCCAGGAAAATCATCCTTGAAGCTCATTAGAATCAAATGCATCTCTTATTAATTGATTCAAAAGTGAAAAAAGAATTCCCATTCCATGTGATTTAGGGTAAATGAATTTTTTAAACACAGAGCAAATCAATTGAACTGTTCTTTCATGTTGCATCTTTCAACAGCTGAATATTCTATATGGCATTTCACAGAAATATGATTTGATTTGAGAACATCTGCAGCAGTCTGGAACACATTTTCCCCTGTACTTGACTTTTAGCTCATTATAGCTCTCAGATGTTCTCTCAGCAATCCTGTGACATATTGGAGTGTTACTGAACAAACATCAGTGAAGCCTATGTCTTGAGTAGTGTCAATCTCAGCTGAAAATATTTTAGCTTTCTTAGCATCAACACTAGAAGAATTTAATTAACCCACTGAAACTTTCAAAATGATGGTTAATGCATGGAAGAAATGAGGAATCAGAAAAGTAAGGGGGAGAGTGGATAAGTGCTTAACCTCCCACAAGCTGATGCTTGCTGCCCTCAGCCTGAGCTTAGGCAGACCATGAAAGCCTCACTGTTCTGTACTTTTCCCCACATTCTGCCATGAGACCTCTGGCTTGCTCTATTGCCCCTATGGAGATGGAGAAAGTGGATATAGCAACCACTGCAGTCATACTCCCTTGAACCTCACACAAGGTCAGCTTCTAGCCTCTAATCAGCTCTCATCCAGCTGCTCTCCTGTTTTCAGCAGGTGGGGCTGAGAGACCAAGGTCAGAAGAGAGCTGTCAGCAGTGACATGGTTTTTTGTCCACTGTTGCTATTACATTAAGGAAGCAGCTGGTGAGATAATGTTTGCCAAAGTGCTCTGTAAATTATAAAGTGCTTATATAATTGTCAGGGATAATCACTACTGTTGTTTTATTCCTAGGTTGCAGAAAGATCACTGAACTGGACTACTGGGTGGCAAAGTCCACCAGAAAGCTGAACACATGGGTGTGTAGGGTCCCCAGGGAGGTCTTTGGTGAGATTCAGATTTGGAAGATACCAGCAAGAAGAGTAAAGTTGGCTTCATGGGTCAGATGAGCACATATAGACAGAGGAGAACCATACAGGTATTAAAAGTACAAAAACAAAGTGATTGGGAGAGGTTATTCTGCACGATTTTTTCCAAGAAGAATGTTCGTTTCACACAAACAAATATTGTTTATCTCCAGGCTTTTTCTATGCTTTCTGTCTTAGGTTGAGTTATTCTTCCCATCCATTCATACTGGAAATTAAGTTGCAGATTCTTCAGGAAAACATTTTCAATCTGCTCTGGATTCTTGCTATTGTTGTCAGAATACCTGGGTCATGACCAACATGATGAAACATGAATTGTGGACATGAGATAGGAGATTAGGGGGTGCCAAAGCTGGCTGGGGATGTGGATGTGACCTTTAATTACAAGATCCTAAACACATGGGCAGAACAGTTCCCAAAGCCCTGCATGTGGAAGTCTAGTAAAAACGTGAGCAGGTTCTCAATAGGATGGCCTAGACCTGATGTCAGCCCGAGGCATGGGATCCCAGCACTGTCTCTCAGAACCCATGTGTAAACGTTCTCTTGGGTTTCCACAAGATTGGAACAACACATAAGGACTCAGATTCTATGAGGAGCCTGCTATCATGGCTTTCCTCATGATAACCCACTTTGCTTTCTCCAGGGTGTTCTTTTATCTTGCTTTTTCCTCTTTTACTCTGTCTAAGTTTGCTCTACAGAGCTGGTTTCTCTCTCATTCTTTACTTTTACTTTTTCAAATAAACTTTGCCACTGTCTTTTGCTCATTTTTTTTCACTTCTTTGATTGAGATGAGAAAAACTTGGATTCTAACACCAGAAGGAGGACTGAGTGACCCAAAACTTGGTAAAGTTTAACTGGCTAGCCACTTTTAGAAGGAGGTACTAGATAACATTTTGGTGTAGCCAAGAGATTCCATTAATAGACAGAGGTAAAGTGCAAGTAAATTTATTTAAAAGACATAATGGCAAGGAAATAAAAGATATAAAGTCAAGGAAGTAAAGCTCCTGCTAGCCAGATGGGGGTTCTGAGTACGATACCAAGAAAGCTCTTCATCTAGGGGGTTTTAAGGGGTTTAGAAGAGTGCTTGGGCTCTTAGGTGAGCAATATAGTCTTTAGAAGAGACTACATAAATTTTCAGGTCCAATAAATGTAATGTTCACACAGCACTCACATAGGGACCATGTGCCTTTGAGCCAAGAGCCTACCTGATCATGCTCTAAGGAAGTCCCAGACAGCCACAGGGAACCTGGAAGATGCCTTTTTGTAAGATGTCTGGAGGGTTGTGACTCAGTCCATTCTATTGTGGGGTTCCTGATTCCATTTGGGGGCTGCTATCCTTACTGTCTAATAGAATTTTTACTCCTGTTTCACTAATTCCTGTTACACTGTCTTGTGCATATTATCTGGATCACTATAATATTCATGCTGTATTATAAGTATCTCCAGACATATGCAGCTATCTTATCTTCGACAATGGAGCCAACCATCCTCACTGGAGGAAAGATAGACTCTTTAATAAATGGTGTTGGAAAAACTGGATTATAACCTGCCAAAGATTAAAACTAGACCCCTATCTTTCACAACGCACTAAACTAAAATCTAAGTGGATTAAAGATATAAATATTACAACAGAAACACTAAACTTGCTGGAAGATAAGTTAGGTAGAACTCTTGAACATATTGGCATAGGAAAAGACTATGAACAAATCCTCAGTAGCATGGGAACTAGCACAAAGTATCAACAACTGGGATCTCATCTTTTTAAAAAGCTTCTGCACTGCAAGAGAAACCACCAACAAAGCTACGAGACAACCTACAATGTGGGAAAAAATTTTTAGCAGCTGTTCCTCAGAGAAAGGTGTACTATCTGGAACATATAAAGAACT
>NW_004624742.1:326642-352217 GCF_000247695.1 Heterocephalus glaber | reverse complement strand
GTGGGTCCAGGTGGTTGAGTATCAGAGTGTTCCATCTCATTTCCCTTTGGGGTTGCTGTAGGTGATCTGGAAGTCTGGGTTTGAGACTTATTTATGTGTGTTCTCATTTCGACTGGGGTGGGGGGCTGTTATCGCCTCCACGGATTACCTCCTCTGGCTGGGATAGGTGGGACAGGGGCCGGGAGCAGTGGTAGGGATGGTGACCCAAAAGCCCTTTCTTGTGCACTGGGAGCAGCAGGAGGGATGGTGTCTGTTAAGCCCCTTTCTTTGGACCAGGAGCAGTGGGATGGTGGCTCAGAAGCCCCTCCCTGTGGGCCAGGAGTGGTGGGAGGGATGATGGCCCAGAAGCCCCTTCCTCTGGGCCAGGAGCAGCGGGACAGAAGGTGGCCCAAAAGCCCTTTCCTCTGGTCTGGGAGCAGCAGGAGGGATGGTGACCGGGAAGCTCCTTCCTCTGGACCAGGAGCAGTGGGATGGCAGCTCAGAAGCCCCTACCTCTGGGCTGGGAGCAGCGGGGCTCAGTACCTTGGTTTGGTGGTCTGGTGTCCTCTGTGTCTTTGTAGTGTGGAACCAGGTGGCTGCCTGTCTGCAGTGGGCTGATTAGGTGTGTTCCGTTGGACTGGTGACCTTGGTAGGGCGTGGGCAGACCTGCCTGTTTGAAGCAGGGTGATTTGGTGTCTTTTGCAGGACTGGGGACCTAGGTAGGGTGTGCACAGACCTGCCTGTCTGCAGCAGGCTGATTCGGCGTCTCCAATATTTTTTTTCAAGCAGAAACAATCACCCTCATAAAACTAGTGCCTGTTTCATTTTTATAGGACATTCTATATTCTAGCATTCTGCCTAGGACATTATTTAAAATCATCTGGTGGTATTTAGAAATGGAGATTTGAGTCCCCCTAACATCTATACAGTACACTCTGATCTGGTAAGTTTGAAAATTTTTGAATTTTCAGGGAATGATGCTTTCTCTCTCTCTCTCTCTGTTGCTATTTTCTATGAAATGAACTGAAACAATTAAAAATATTTAGCCTCATGCAATCTGGCTACAGTCATTGAAACTGCCCTTAGTAATAATGTTTTGTATTTTAGCCATTATCCAAATGATGACAGAAAGTAAATGTCATTTAAAACTTCTCTAACATAATGTAACCATCTGGCAGTCCCAGGAAGAATCACCATAGGGACAAAGCTGCAACAGGAGAAGATAATATGGACAAGGACTATACGGTCATAAGTGAACTTGGAGGAAAATAGCTTTCATCTCCCTCCCATCTTTCTTTTACTGTGTGAGCACTGGTAATGGCTATTAGAGAAACACGCAGAAAGACCTATGGTAGATGGATGGAAGTAAGGGGCAAGGGCCTACAGGTAGGTTTCTTATGATAGATTTTTTTATTCTAAGGTTCTATGTACAGTATGGATTGATAAGATCAAATTATTCCAGGTTATATTTAAGATATTATGTACATTTATTTTGATCACAAGTTTCTTTGAAAAATAGAAGTATTATGGATATTTTCTCCCATTTGGTGACTTGAGTTTTTGTTTCTTAACTGTCTTTTGATGAGCAGAAGTTAATTATGATGAAGAATAATTTATCAATTCTTTCTTGGATAATTAGTACTTTTTTTGTATCCTGTCCTAGGAATTTTTCCTTACACCAAGGTTATGAAGATATTTACTTATACTTTCATGTAAAATTTTATAATTATAAATACAGTTGTATATGCCTTGTGAGTAATTTTTCTGGGAACCTCAAATTTGCCTTTATATATATGATATATTTAAATTTATTTCCATGTCCTCTGTGAAGTAGGCATGAGATTCTTTTACTTAAGTATGAGTATCCATTAATTCTAGTACCATTTGTTGAAAGAACTTTCTTTTCTCCATTGGATTGTTTTTGCACCTTTTTCAAAAATCAATTGAGTGTATATGTGTGGGACCATTTCTGGATTTTCTATCTGTTCCATTGACCTATTTGTCTATTCTGACACCAAAACACACTAGCTTGATTATTGTAGATCTATAGAAAATCTCGAAGGCAGATAGTACAAGTTTCTAACTTTATTCTTCTTTTTCTAGATTATTGTGACTATTTTGACTCCTTTCTTTCCAATGTAAAGTTTAAAATCAGCTCTATAACTTTTACAAAAATACATGTTGGAATTTTACTAGGATCATAAATTTGGAGAGCTGACATTGGAACATGTGATTTATGTCTTCTTTAAGTTTTCCTCATCAATCCTTTCCAGTTTTCAGTATGCAGATATTGCATGTATTAATTTGTTCCACAGTATTTTACAATTTTTAGCTGCTATTATAAGTGGCATTTTAAATTTAATTTTCCAGTGTTTATTTTTCCAATTTTCCATATATAAATATAATTGACTTCTGTACATTGTTTTTAAATCTTGAAACTTTGTCAAGTTCACCTATTTTAATTATGTTTTTAAAGGTTCTTTAAGATATTTTACTTTCATAATCACACCATCTGCAAATAAAAACAGTTTAAGTTCTATCTTTCAAATCTAGATATCATTTATTTCTTTTTATATCCTTAGTGTACTCATTAGAACCTGCAGTACAATACTGAATATAGGAGAAAATAACATCTTTTCAACATTAATTATGATTCTAGCTTTATGTTTTTTAAAATAGCCTTCATCTGCTTGAGAAAGTTTCCCTCCATAATGGATTACTTAGGGTTATTATTACGAATGTATGTTAGATTTTGTCAAATGGTTTCTCTGATTCAAGGATTTATACTTGAATACATTAAGAACTCCTAAAACTCAATTAAAACCAATCAAAAATAGGCAAAAGATTTGAACAAATACTTCACAGAAAGAGGAAGACACATACATGTCCAACAAAGACATGCAATTTGTAAACTCATTAGTCACTATCGAACAAATGAAAACTAAACTCCTAATCATATCCCCATATACATGTACTAGAATGGCTAAACCTAAGAAGCCAGAGAACATTAAATGTCAGCAGGAATATGGAAGAACCCTTCACTTGCTCTAAACTGGCAAGAATGTAAAATGGAATAGTTACTTTAAAATCTGATTGAAAGTCTCTTGTAAAACTCATGCATCTACTTTATGAACAAGAAATTATATTTCTATGTATTACCCAAGATAAATGGGAACATGTATTCACAAAAAGTTGTGCAACAGTGCTTATAAAAACACTTATAATAACAAAATAGTAAAAACAGCTCAAATATCATTTAATATGAATAAACAAATTGTAGAACGTTTCCAAATAAAAATAAATGAACAAATAATATGTAATAGGATTCATAGAAATGTGAACAAATCTTTGAAACACTGTGCTGAGTGAAAGTTGCCACACACAAAAAACATACATTCTATGGAATTCTATTTACATAGTATCGAGCAACATGAACAAATAAGTCTATGTTGATAGGAACTAGATGGTGTTTGCATTGAGGTCAGATGATGGCTGGGAAGGCACATAGGGAATCCCTGAGGACTTAGCAATGTTCTACATCTTGGTGGAAGTGAGAATTTCATAGTATGTGCATTTATCATAATTCATCAAATGTTTAAGATTTGTGTATTTTTTCTTTATTGAAATTATTCCTCAATTTAGAAAGATAACACAAACCTTTTTTTCTTTTTCCAATGCTGGAGATCAAATCCAGGGGTTCATATATGCCAAGCAAACCCACTACCACCAAGCTACATCCCCAGCTCTGATGACACAAAAGTCTACATTTGTCAATAGGAAGTACTACTGTGTTCTTATGTGACTGCTCTTATTAGGTCTTTTGCAATGGTAATGTTGTGGACTTCATATTATGTTTGAATATATTGTTCTCTGTGTTGGAAAATTTGCCAGAAGTGAATAAAAAAACCCAGACATCAACATATAAAATTAGCACAACTACATAATGGTAGTTTTATGACACTGTGTTCTTTTGGCTTTAAAATAACTAAAAATGATGCTTCTGGTCATATGGACACAATTTTAGTTTCTACTATCAAAACAAAGTCTTGTTGTCAGAGCTGCTATACATGTGTATGACAGCATTTGTGACTTTATCCTAATGGAAGTTTTTAACAAGCACAAATTATATTCACTTATTAATATCACTGATATGTATTTCATCATGTTTTAATACCTACTGAAAGTAATTTGGCACGTTTACTGTTTTCTTCTAAAATAACTGCTATTCTTGAAAGAGCCTAGCTTGAATTTTAATTATAAATTGGCTTTCTTCTTTTTTCTCCTAAATAAGAACACCATGAATATTTTGTGCAATTAATTTTATAAACATGTAACATCATGCTGGGTGCTTGAAAACTCAAGTATAAATAAGACATGATCTCTGGTCTCAAAGTGCTCATAATGATCTGCAGCAGTGGACTAGTAGACAGATAACTAGAAGATAATATGAGCAATACTAGTTATATGAACAAAGGACTATCTATGACAGAGAAAGAAGTGCCTTGACTTTCCTCAAATGAAAGGGAAGGGAATCATAGATGGGTCAGTAAAAGACTTGAAATTTAAGGTAGATTTAAAAATAAATTAGTGATTGATCATTACATTCATTCAGCAATTTGGCTTCTGTGCCACTGCTCCTACCTGGCAGACACTGTTACTCACTGGCACACAAGATGTGGTCTGAGCCCTTAAGAGGTTCACAGTCTTAACACATTTTGCCGAGTCAAAAATGTGTGAAGGTTGCCTACCTGCCTTCCTTGCTCTTTTTATTGTGGCTTCTTTCCCTCTCATTTTATTAAACTAGACTCATATACAAAATGGGATTT
Organism: Heterocephalus glaber; assembly: GCF_000247695.1. Next base: position 347,412 of record NW_004624742.1, on the reverse strand, counting down.
TAAGTTATAAGGTTATTTTTTATATTCTTTTCATTTCTAATGTGCTAGAAAAAGTATTAGCTTGAAGAATCAAGTAACTATTAATTCTAATGTTACTACCACTCCAGGTTCTTATAACATTAATTTATTCATTTAGTGGTTATTCAAACAACATTTATTAAGCTCTTATTGGAATACAAAGATGAATAAGACATTTATTCATTTGTAAGATGTATAATATGATTTATTCTCTAGCAGAAGAAACAGACATAAACAAACTCAACTGCTGTGTGATACCTGCTGCACCTGAGTTTCAGGAAGAGAAGGAGAAATTAATTGTTAGAGGTCAGGGGTTAACGTGACGAGAAGGCGACGCTTAAGAATTTTCCCTTGGAGAATTGGAAAGCTGTGATAGATGCAGGCAACAGCATGTGAGAATGTATGCGGACCTCAAGCCATCAGAAGATGTTGGCTTCTGCTGCTTCCCTACCAAGGCTCCAAGGAGTCCTCTGTAGGAGTCCTGCTGTCATCCGCAGGATAGAATAGTGAAGACATTTTCTTCTATGCTTTTCTGTTCAAATACTGAAATGCTTTCTTTCTTTCATATTCCTAAGTAAATCATCTCAACATAGTTCTTATTTCCCACTTCTCAAAATACCCTTGAGTAATATTTTATTTTCTGTCATTAAAATATACACTTTGCTTCCAACACTAAGAATTTCTGCATAAACGTATGTTTGCAGTTATAGTTCCACTTAGGTATTTTTTACAAGTTTTTATTTAAAATCCCTGGAGCCACATGCATTGATTCAGATTTGTACAGAGGGTTAAGAAAATTAAAATGGTCCACATATCCCAAGTTGACCCAAACACTCCCACCTCTAGCCCCAGAAAGATATTGGACAGCAACCTGGAATCAAATACATTAGTCTCTCTGCAGTAAACATTTAAAAGTTCCTCTAAGAAGAATAAGAAAAGATTATTTATAGCTTCACATTAGTTCAGGCCTAGGTTTCTTCAAATGAGTCATGTGAAAAAATTTGATTTCATCATCTTTTTAGGTTTCAGAAGTGGTAATGAGGGACTGGAGACCTGAATTGTGGTTGTTTTCATTTTAACGTTTTAGCGACAGGTTTAGAGAGATTAAGTAACTTGTCCAAGTTGCCTGGATATTAAGTAATGAAACATCACACAAACCTAGTAGTTTTTCTGTTAACCCTGCTAGTAATTGTTGTCCTATATACAGGTTCCTCATTAGGTATCCCTAACCTCTGGCCATTTAGAAATTATTGTTAAACCTCCGGATTTCCTTTCTTGCCTCTCTTTGTATTTTATTTTTTTTCTGGCTCAAAATCATTACTGCTAGATTTCTCCACACCCTGCTCAACACTAACTTCTCAACCTGTGGGTTGGCTATTACTGTTACCTGCTCCATTCCTTTTGGCAACAAAGACCCTTCCATCAAATTCATGATGTGAAAATTCAGATTCCTGGACTCACTTCCCATCAGCTGAATCAGGATGGATGCATGGGGCCTGGGAATCTATATTTCTCACAAGAATAACTCATGGTTTTTAAGCACCAATATTTAGATACGGACAATTGTATGTTGTGGCAAAACTGATGACCACTCTTTCCAGGGATTTGCTCTCCTCTTCTAGGTACTGATTTAAACAACTTGCACCATGAAATTATAAACACACCACTTCCTGCCCTTCAAAAATTACCTGAAAGAACATTGCTTGAGGAGTTTAATCAGAAGTGAGGTGAGCATAAGCAGATTATATCAAATATACCAATCACTTGAGCAATAACATGGCTAACGAATCACAGTTCTTTCTACAGTCAGAGTCTTGTTTTTTGTCCATCATTAAACACTGCATTCTAATTGGTTTTCCTAAGTACTCAAATTTATTCTAGCCTGACCTATGAATGAAAGATTAAATGATATAACAATTGTACATTCCAAACAAAATTTTCCTGACTAAGGAAGCCAGCTACTCCTAGTGAGTCTTCCTATAAAGGGTCTATAGCTCTCATTTGACATAAGGATCAGCAGCCTACTCTTGAGCTAACAAAAGCATAATATGAGTTGCTTTCAAAGACACACACACACACACACACACACACGCAACACTAGGAAGGAACAATTAGGAAGCCACCTGTACCCTGCATCCAGAGCACTTTGATTCAGTACTAGGAATATTAACCTAAAGGGGATATTCACTATTGTTGTAATCATGTCAGCCTGCACTAGAGAATTCAGGAGCACAAATCTATTACCAGACCATCTGCTTGTTCCTCAACTTAGTGCTGAGAAATGAATCACCAATATAAGCACATAGCAAAAATCTTTTTTAACATTGATAAAGTTGAAAAATGCACTTATGAAAAAAAATACACTTATGATTTTGATGAAGACTGGCCTTACTAAAATAAAGTCTGAATCTAGTTAGAAAATCTATTTCCATTTGTGTCATCCACACGAGTGTCCTTATCATTATCCATCTTTTATTTGAATATGTAACTTTTGAAATGGACGTGAAAGTCTTTTAAGAACAAAAATATTACAGTGCAATGCTGCTACTTATATTTCAGCACACATGGTAATCACCCACATTTGAGACAATGCTTTTATAGGTGATCATATACATCATGGCTGAAATAATTTCCTTGGGATGTTTACATTGAATGAGTTAATGTCATTTGTGAAATTTTTTCAGTTGTAAACAAATCTAGGTTATTGACAGTCATTGATAAAAGCAAGAACCTTCACTGGCTAAATACTGCAGACTCAGTTTATGATAATATGATTAGTTACACTAACAGTGCTGCTTAGGCACTGTCTTGCTAATTACAATATTATAAATATTAATGTCACAGCCTTTCTGTTTGATTGCCACTCATGGAGTCATTCATCATGATATTTTCCTGGAACCCATATTGTAAGATTTTATTTCCTTGCCTCTTTTCTTTTTCATTATTGGTATCACAGTCATACACATTATTCTTCAAGATGGTTTTATTTTTGTCTATGTGTTAGGAGAGGGACAGTTATATTTCTCACTAGAAATAACCAGTTATATGATGCTTCTCTTATTCTCCCTGAGTCCCTCACCCAGCCATCCAAAGCAGAGTACCCGGGGTTTTTGTTTTCCATTCTTTTTCATGTGACCTGTTTCAAGTTAAGATTCATTTGAATTATTAAATGCTTCCTTAAAGAATCTTTTTATACTGCCTCTCTTTTTTTTAAAGTTAATTATTGATGTAGTGACAAGCTGAAAAGACTAAGAATTATAATTATTTCCTCCTCTCATTCGGGACTCAAGAAATGTCTTCTGACAATGGTTGTCTATTTAGAATGATTCAAAGGAAATACAAAGGCGAAATGCTTAATGTTGTTTTAGAAAAGAGTTGCTAAAATCACTGTATTATACAAAATGTAAATGTAGTGTATATTTCTCAGAAAATAGCAGTTAGTGAGAAAGTTGGGACATAACCTTTTGAGCCCAGGTTTAACCACACAGCAGAAGCAGTTACAAAAGATACTGATTAGATTTTAATTTTAAAAAACTTCATCATGTTATTCAGGACTCCAGTGATTTGATTGTCTTGAAAATAGAAAGGTAATGTTATAATTTCCAGAGCTTGTTAAAAAATAAAGAAATCTCCAGTCTCCCACTGGAAAGAATGCCAGTCAACACCACAGTAAGCAAGAATTTGGAAGCACTTTACACACAAACTTCAATCTTGTTCTTTTATATGACCTTGTATTATATTGGCTTTATAAAAAGGTAACTCACAGACCCATCATAGAGCTGTAATCAAGCCTGCTTCAGAATGAGTCTATTGCAAAAATCACATCCACCAGGCACTGTGTTTCCTCTGTGAGTGAGATTGTGGGAAGGTAAACAAGATCTGAAATAGAAACACACTGAAGCAGAGTTCTCAAGAATAACACCAGAGAGGTGAGCACATACCTTTCCAGTGAGTTCAGCAATAGGTGGAACCGGCTTCCCTTTCTGGTGACTAACAGTGGCTGGACTCTGCCCATCCCAGTCTTGTAGCTCTTCAATGCTCTTCAGATAAAGCAGGGCTTTGAGGCCAGTGCAGTAGTCTTCAATCACAGTGAAATCCTGATTCTGAATAGCACTGCATACCTGGAAAAGACAGAGCAACCAATGGAACATCAAACAAAGAACTAAGGCTCCAAATAGATTCACTTGTTATTTCTTCACAAAACATTTTTTTTCATGTACCAGCCCCTGTTTTAGGCATGGCTGGCTGAGGCTTGGTGGGGGTGGTGGGGAATGAGAGACTGCAAAGGAGAACTTCCAGACACGATGACTATCATTATCAACTTGATGTGATGATGTGTCACAGATGAACATGAATTTCTAAACATATTAAACTGTGTACGTTAAATAGGTAAAGTTTATAGTACATCGGAGGTGCAGGTGTTAAAATTAGATCAAATAGGCTGAATTTTTAAAGAGTAAGTCTGGCAAACATAAGAAAACCATTTCAGGTCTCTCATTTCATTTCTCTCATTTTCCCTATAGTGAGATGTGTTGCCTGGACTTCCAGTAGTTCTCAAACCTGTCGGTGGTCAAACTCAGGCTGGTCTGGTATTCATCCACATAAGTCAACCTTCATTTAACCCCTGCCCCCACATCTTCATTCTTATCTGCTCTTGTTTTTGTTCACTATGTGTCTGTCACCCAGGTTTTTCCTTTTTTCCTCAATTTGCCAAATTCTTTCTTTGCTGTAGAAAGAAATCTTTTAATAAGATCTCATTGCCTAGGAGGCCTTGCCTTATACATATGACTAACCACCAATCACTCTACCTTCTTGCAGTAAATGTGGTAAAAGTTACTTTTTTAGGGAGCTCTCCAGGAGCCCAGAACAGTTTAGCTTTTCTTTTACTTAGACATCTTTGACTTGTGATCACTGCATGATTAAGAGTAATGACTAGAAAAATCTGTATGTGTTCACTACAGATGACTGACAACTCAGTCCCCAGTTAGACTGAAACTTACAGAAGGAAGGACCATGTATATGTTAGTCATTATATTATCCCCAGTAACTAGCACAGGGTTTTTCCCTTATTTTTCTCTCAACACTAACATGTTGATTGATGATTAAGAAGAAATTTTAAATTTGAGTCACCATATGACCTAAATAGAAATAAAAAATATAGTATTAAGAAAGATTGAATTAGAGAAACTTGGATCTTTCCCATAAAAATGTAATTGGGATTTTGTGATTTGGGTAGGGATCTAGGATAGAGCTTGAAGAATGTAGATTTAGATAAGCATTTCCAGGTTATTTCCAAAGATGTTGGTCAATTTGACACCATATGTAGACTTCAGAAACACATGTACAATTACCAGTTGGCCATCTTCAACTAGATAGCCCAATATCATTCAACATTCAAAACTTATAGGATGGAATTCAACATTCTCCCAAATCTATGTTACAAATCCTATCCAAAGAACCAATTATCCAAGTAAATTTAAGCAAAGCAGAACTCATCTACCTCTTATTTTTCCTACTTCAGCTCTCCAGTATCCAGGGATTTGGTTCCAGGACTCCTCCACAGATATCAAGATCTGTAGATGCGCAGATCCTTATATAAAATGGGCAGTAAAATGTAAATAATTGCTATTCGGTGTTGTGTTTAGATAATAATGACAAGAAAAGTCTGTACATGTTCACTACAAGGTGCAGTTTTTTCCCAAATATTTTCAATCTATGGTTAGTTGGAACCTATGGGTACAAAAGGTAGACTAATATTTGAAGGTGTCTGGCAATGTTAGCCAATAGTGAAAAGGTTTATCAAACTGGAATAAAAATAAAGAAAATACCTGAAAGTAGGAAAATAAGTAGATTCTATATTGAGATCTTTTAAAGCCATTTAGGTCCTTGATTAAATAGACTTTTAATATTTATCATACTACCTTGTACCAGTTGATACTAAGTTGGTTGAATTTACTGAAATCATACCAAAGGTTTCCAGAATGGGGAATGTTGGATGTGGAGAGAGAAAGGGGTGAGGAGATGGAGAGAATATCTGCATTTTAGAGGAAGGAGATCATAAGGACACTAAGCAGAAGAGATTCCAGAGTATTAATTCAATTGATGCAGAAAGGTCAGGAACATTACAGCTGAAAAATGATCATGAGATTTGGTATCAGAAAAACACTCTTGTTTGTATGGGAGAGGGTTGCTACAGTGAAGAAGCTGTTTGTTTTTGCTTTGTTTCCTTGGAGGGTTGAGGAATGGATTAGGGGTGAGAAACTGAAGAAATGGCGATAAGACTCTTTTTATAAGAAGTTTGGCTCCTGTAAGAGAAAGGAAAGATCTAGGGATTCAGGTTACAGCCTTTTGTATTTTACATTTTAAAGGATAAAAGCAGCTATTTTAAGGTAATGTCATTTTACATTTCAGAATTGGATAGAATGACTTTTGTGTATTAGATGTTTTTCAAACTTGGCTGAACTATAGTGTGATTAAAAAAACAATGTAATGTCTAATATGACATAAGCTCTTACTACAGTCCAGGCACTCTGTTAAATATTTTAAAATGTATTTTCTCATTTACTTCTCAAAATAAACCTAACATGCAGGCTTAATTTTTAGCTTTATGTTGCAGATGAGGGAAAATAAGACTTTAGAGAACTGCAATGGCTGGTCCAGGATACATGATTAGAAAGTGGTAGAGCCAGGACCCAGGGTCATAAACTCTAGTGTGAGTTTGATACAAACAATGGTAAGGGAGACGCTGTTTTACTGTAACTACAGTCACCTTTCTTTCAACCGTTCCACGAGCCAAAAACATACTTTATGAAAATTTGGATAAAATTATCTTCAGCCCTAATACAATTACTTTTTTAAAGTCCATGCTGCTAGATGAAAATTATTAACACTTTACTTTCGTGCAATAATAATAAAATAAAACTCACCCCCAAACAAAGGCAGAAATCAAAATCCTTCATTTCCTACTTTGAAGTGTTTATGTTACTACAATGTAGGATAAAGCAAAGAGTACTAAATACAAACAAGAACATTTTCTATGAAGCCCATTTACATTATTTAAAGAATGTATTCCTCAGGAAGAACAACTGGAGCATTGATTAGGCTTGTAATAACTTTCTTAGAGTTGATGGGTATTTTTTCAGAATAGTTATAAACAACATCATTATAATTCCGCCCACAGGTTTTAAGCTATAGAAGTCATCTCATGCTTTACTTAATACTCTTTGTTTACTGCAAAATCCCATTTTTAATAGCATATGCTTATGGATGTGCTTTTAGGTACTCTTAAAATAGCTGGCTATATGAACATAGGAAGTCATATTTTGAAAATCACATCATGTCATGTACTTTATGGGATGTTCATAACTACTGTAAAAATCTACTTCCCAAAGTAATCTAGAAATATATTGCATGGAGTGAACAGTAAAATTTCTTTTAATTTTTCCTGTTTTTTTTCAAATGAAAAGATACATTTGATTCTCTTAATACATACATGAAGCATAGTCATATATGGTACATGTATAGGCTAGGTATCTTTGAACTCTGAAAGAACATGATAGGGCCTAAGACTAAGAAGATTCCTTCTTTCTTACTCTATGTAAGCTCTTTATCTTAGTGTTAGTATTCTGTACAATGGGTGCTACACTCAGGAAGTGAAGAGGACACAGCACCTGAAGAGGGAGGAATGACTACAAGATAGCCACTGAGCATGACCAGGATGGTGGGCAGTGTCAGGCATTCTGGACATGACCACAAGATATGGATGCTGGAGGGACCACTTCAGATATACTTATGCATGTGGCCAATTTTACATGATTTATGTACCTTCTTGGACTGCATAAATTCTTTTTTACTTTTCAGTGAGATTAAAGCCATTAGTTTTCCTGATAGCATTTCAGGTAGTAGGAAGTTTGCACACTGATATTTTCTTTAAAATTATTACTATACATAAAATCATCTGGGGATCTTTTAAAATGCAGATTCAGACTTTGATGGTTTGGAGTGAGACTATGGAGTGGGACCCTGCATTGGTGACAAATTTGCCTGTGATGACGATGCCCTTGGACCATACTTGAAATTGTAGCCTTAAGCAATGTAGGGATGAATCTCAACCTAAAATGTTGTCTGCAAAGCAAATTTCTTATAAATCCACAATTTCTTCTTAATTTTCATTATTAGATTATGTCAACATTTTCATGGCCCTTTAAAAGAAGCAGTATTTATAAGAAGTTGTGTTTAAAGAAACAAAAATAATTTTCTTTAAAAAGAAGCACTACTTATAAGAAATTGTTTTTTGAAGAAACATGAAAAATTTTCTGATTAAACAGTAATATGACTAAAAATAAATCTTAGACTACCAGCAGAGCATTGGGAACAGAGCTTGATTAGTGGAATTTGATCTCAGAAAATGGAATTTCTCAGAGTAGTACCTTTTTGTTTCATAACCTTTAGGCTCCATTGAGAGCTTTTTTTCTATCGCAAAAGTAAAGAGAACTGGAGAAGGCGGGGGAAGGTAAGGTAAGGAGATTAAAAAAACAAACAAATTGTAATATGTACATGTAACTACTCGCCAAGATGGTTGTAAACTGCATGAATTGCAAACATGCACTAATAAAAAATTATATAGAAAGTAAATGGTTCCTTTTACAAATCCAAAAATGTAGCCACTATGCCTAAATGGGTGTATTTTATGACATCTCTTAATTGTTTGTGTAACAGGTCTGATTAAGACTCTTAATAGCTATTAAAATGTTTGCTTAGTGTAATTTGTAAGTTCTTTATGATGAAGGCTGGATTGTCTTTGCAGCAGGGCATCAGCTCCCATTGTAGGGATGGTCACCACCATTAGTTTCTTTTTGTAAGTATGAATATCCTGATAGTGAGCAGGTTTAGACGGAGGCCTCTAGATTCTCAGCAGGACCAGCAATCCTATGTGCGGCTGGGTTTGAGGTGTGTCATCAAGCTCCAACGGTCTCCTCCAGAGCTCTGACAGTGCCCTGAATTTCTACTTCTGGTGTAGGCACATTTACTTGAAGCCTGTCTATGAAAAGTGGTCCTACACAGGCCTAGGAGGTGACAGAGAGTTGTGGGGAGTTCTTCCTTTCTCATTATTTCTCATTACATGAAATTGACTAGATTCATAATAAATTAGCTATTTATGGAGATTTGCAGCTTAAAAATCTCTTTTACATGCTTTATTTGTTTAAATATTCAGAATAAGTCTGATTTGGCAGATGAGAGGGTAATGTTCTTTAAAAATGGAAATAGCTTGGACTTGAAGTACTAGTCTTAAAGCCAAATTTATTAGGTTTTATGCCATACTGAGTTAAGAGGTTAAGAGTGTACCCACATAGAAATAGGAGAGAATCGGATTCAAACCCTATCTTAGCTGAGTAATGGTGAGCAACTTTCTTCACTTAAAAATGGAGACTAAATACTTAGCACATAGGGAACTAAGGTAATATATTTAAGTGACTAAAATAGTAGCTAGTACTTTGTAAGTTAGATTGGCACCAAATATAAATTTCATAATATGAATAAATCATTAAGGCATGAATTAGGGAGGATGTAATTGTTAAAATCTAATAAATTTTTGTTCTAATGCTGCAAAAGAAGGTCATGGACCTTATTTTTACTTGCATGAAGTAATGATATTGAAAAAAAAAAGAGCTTTGGTCCTGTCAGAATGCATGTGTTTGAGTGTATGAGACCCACCTCTGTCGATCAGTAGCTGTGTGAACTGGACTCAGTCCCTTCCTCCCACCCCAATTTGAAACATTAAGGTGATAATATTGTTATAAAGATTAAATTACACCCTGAAGGTGGAAATTTGTGCAAATTATAAAGCTCAGATGGAATGGTAATAAAGCTCATTGGTAGAATGTAAAGTGCCTAGCAAAGATCAAATGGAAAGTTTTGCCCATTTCAAATAAAATTAAATGTAAAAGACAACTTCTTTGGAAGCTCTCAAACTTAGAGTAAAAGGAGTGATCCTAGGTAAATACAGACATTCCATTCCTGCTACTAGGTCATTAAATGAATTGGTTCTGAAATGAGGAATTTTACATAGTATGTACATTACAATATTCAGAACAAAGATGGTCAAAGGAAACTCCAACTTGATGACTTCACTTTTATTTGTCAAACTCTTACATGCAGTACTGTAATGTATAACAGAACATAAAACTATAATACTGTACCACACAGTGTAATCAGCAAAAATTACAGTACTATATATATGAGGTGTACTGTACCAAAAAAATTGAGGTTCTATAAACAAGATGTACAGACTGTGCAAAAAAAAAAGATGGATTGTAAGTCCAAGTGGTGGGTCAGAAATCTGAACAGTCTTTAAACAAGTAGACCATTAAACAAGGAATATTTGTAATTTGGGAAAGAAAAGACGTACAAAAGCAGAGGATCCAGACACTTCCATGTGCTTTTATTTTGGTGGTTTTTTAGCTTTTTTCATTTTGCGGCACTAGGAACTAATCCTAGGGCCCTAACACTGGGCTAAGTCCCCAGCCCTTTTTTATAATTCATTCTTTTGCTTTTACTTTGAGACAGAGCATCTTCGTTTCTAAATTACCCAGGCTGGGCTTGGAGTTGAGATCTTCCTGTCTTAGCTTTTCAGAGTATTGAAATTATATGTGTATACAACGACATCTGCCTGGCACAAGGTTTTGTGTAGTAGAGCAGCACATTTTTGAAATGATATTTTATAATATGACACAGTTTTCAAATAGTGAGCTTGATCTGTTAGATACAACTCAGATGAATCCATGATCATAATTATTCCTTTTCATTTTTTATCACATAGATGGACAAACTAGGATCCAAATTTCAGGAATATATACCTCCAGACTATATACAAGTAAGTTATATGTTTATGACTTAAGAATAAAGTAGGCTCACAGTTTCTATATATTCATCTGTAAAAGGAACATTGGAGAGTAACAGCATTTAAGTAAAAATATGAATTCTCCTGCAATGGTCCTCACATTACATTTTATACTAAAACAGAGTCAGAAGTGGTTAGAAAGGGTTGAAGCATCTTCCTATGAATGTGGTCCATCTACAAAACAATGGTTAAAGTGGACCATCCATCCAATTCTTAAAGATGTTCAAGAAAAAAATATCTATGATTTTTCTTTAGAGCTAAATGGATGAATATTGAGGCCCTACTCTTAAGTGAAATAAATAGGACACACATGTGTAAATACCAAATAGTTTCTCTAGTGTGAGAAACTGAATGTAAATAAGGATTAAAAGGATTAATAATGAATAATTGGTACTTTGAAATAGGAAATTTACTAATTTATCTTGAGAAGAGGTCAAACTGTTTAAACTATGTGAAATATCAGTATTGTAGATATTTTACAAAGTGTCTTACAGTTTTCAAAGCATGCTATTAGTATTTATATTAATCTATAGCTTTCAAAATATACTCACAAATAAGAATAAAAGGAATTTATTAGACTTTTGCACAACAGCCTTCTAATTTCACAAATTAAGAATCCAGAAATATCGAATGATCTGTCCATGGTCACATGACTGGCTGAAGGCATTGTGGCTGGTCTACCTGGTCAAAGCTTCTGCTATGAAACTGGCTGTCTAGTGTCATCTTACTTACTCTATACATCAATTCTGAGAGGAAAGTAGAGAAGGCACTATTAAGTAGTTAATAAGTGGTGAAATCAAAACTAAACATTAAATACGATGCCTGAATTCAAAAAATTAGCAAGTGGTAGGGTCACTTGCAATAAGATTCAGAACTAGTGACCTCTTCAGAGCTTGTCTATTCTTTTCCTTATTCTATAAATTTCAATCTAAAATGTGAAGCCTTATGTGTGTCAAAAAGCACTTATTTATAGTTTTCATAACAGCATCTTATTGCAGAATTATTTCAAATATATTAGTCAAATGAATACTGACAAATCCAAAGATATTTAAAATTTAAGATCTTAATATTTGGGTGATGCACTTGAAGTTTACTCCTAAAACTGAAAATCAGAGCTCTGCTATATTTGGATGGAAATGCTCTTTGCAATTCCATCTGCCTATATTCACTGATTAAAAAAGATCTAATTTTCCAAAGGCATGGAATCAGGTATTTTCCACTGAATTGAGGTCAGACCAGTATTGACAAACAGAAGTATAAACTACACTGCTCTTTTCAAATTGGTAAATAATACATATTATCAAAGTAATAATTCAGAATAAGAATATCTCCCTATGAGCTTTTTACACAAACATGGCTTTGCTTACCTAAGTTCATGAATAAAACCAAAATTACAATTTTATAAAAGTATAGGTGAAAAGAGAGCCCCTGGAGATACATAATATACAAGGAGCTAGACAGGGATATATTTGTATATTCACATAAAACCACAGATTTTAGTTGTTCTATCATATTAGTTTGCATTTGTTGGAGCTGCACATCAAAGTCATGATGTCCCTATATATTGTATTTAGCAGTAATGTAACAAACTATGTGAAGAAATCAAAGTGAGAGTTTCTAAGTAGTTTCCTGGCAATTGAGACAGCAGGCTCTTTCATCTGCTCTGTAACTGTGGCAGTGCATTGATTTAAACTCCTTCTGAGATCTCAAATGCTTTTATAATCTTAGGTTTCTCAAGCAGCTTTTTTTCCCCACACTGATACAGTTCTAGCATTCAGCAGAATACCATCTTGTTTCCCCCAAAAAGAGAGACCTTTTTTCAGCTTTGCTACTAAACTGCACAAGATCACTAAGTAAAATAGCTGTCCACATGTCATACTATTAAGGAACCTGGCTTTGAGTTCAGTTTTCTATGTTCTGGTCATACCAAATTGGATTGGGGAAAAAAGAACAACAAACAGCCCTACAGATGTAGTTTTTGAAAGGTTCAGCTCACACAAAAAAATGTCTGATAGATAAGCAGTTCTGCTTATTAAATATTTTCAAAGTCATCCTTTAATTGCTACTCATTGATAAATCCTAATGGTATGAGTTACATCCTTTGTTTTATTTTGTATATCATAAATTAATTGTCAATCACATTACTTATCTTCTCATCTAATCTCTTACAGATTTGCTGACGAATTCTAAATACATGAATTTCCTCCTTCCCACCCTCCTTTGTAATCAAGAAGGAATGTAATGGAGCTTGAAAGTCTATTTTTCATTGTCAATCTGTGGCTATTCTTCATTTAATTAACTTCCTATTCTAAGTACAACTAAAAAAAACTGAAGAGAATAAAGTGTTTTCAAGGCATGGTGTACTAAGATCTAAACCACATTTTGCCCACTAGAAGAGCATTATCAATTCTCCAAGTATTTTCTCAAAGGAAGCACAAGTGATGGGCCACCCACTTGACTACTACTCCGGAGAGCATTTGTAGGTCTGATCTCTATTGTACTTTGCTGATGACACAACGTGACTGAAGATGGCCTGAACTGATTAGTCAAAGGACTGCGTCCTGCAGGTGAGACTGCCCCTGCCCCTCTCCTTGTATCTGTTCTTTACAAAGTGAACTCCAGCAGGATTCAGATCTCAAAAATGACCTGAACCAAGAAATAATAAAAAAGAAACATGTAGAGACACAGCACCTCTAGCCTTTTATGAGAGGATAGAGATAAAATGGGTGAGCCAGGCACAACATGTAGGGCCAACAAATGATAATTGCTATCTCACTTCTTCAAAGATATTACTGTTGATGGCCCTGCCATCCCACGAACACAAATATAAGACTAAAAAGACTAGGACAACCCTGGAGTCCTCTATACACCAGGCTCCTATGCAGACTGTTCTTTGGTTAGGGGCTGTGGCTGCAGTTGGAGGCAGCTTGGCCATTTTTGCTCCACAGGCATTAGGATTTTTCTAGTAAAATAGTTTCTCATCTTCCCAAGCTAGTGTTTTGGTGCAGCATCAGTTACACAGCATTTTTCAATTACTCTGCACTAACACAGGTGGTGGGGCACAGGCGTGCAGAGAACATTGTGCATGCTCAGCACTTCACACGATGAAAGTAGGGCAAGAAAAGGAAACTACATGTCCAAACAATAGCTGTCAGATGACTAAAATCCGTAATTTTAGGCAATCTTTCTTTTTGAACAGAATCAACACAGCTGGCAAAACTTGATTTATCATATCATTTACTAAAATGCCACACAGAGTTTGGATCAGCAAAGGAGAATAAGTCATAATGTCTGTAAAGGACAAGTCTGTGGGGGAGGGATTAACACGTGGAATATGTTTTTTGACTGTGAGGATGAATAAAAGGTATGTGGTCACTCATCAACAGAAGTGGAAATTCAACACTCCAGGAAAATGGGACAATTTGCCTACAATGAGCAAAGTTTATAAGCGTGAATATAGGATCTCAACACTGCCTACCTTTTAACTCTACACAATTTGGCAGTTCATTTGATGGTTAATCTGTTTTTGATAAAAACACATTTGTGAGAATGTGGTATGTGGCCACTATCAGTGAGTTAATAATACATTCTGGGACACAAACATTAAAGTTCAGCTGTCTTAAGAGGTAGCAATCTATGAATTAAGCTTTTATAGAAAACATAAAACAAGTTAATATATTGTAAGCACAGTGCATACTTACGGAAGACTGAAGAAACAAAACAGTATTTTATAGTTTATAAAGGAGTTTTAAAATCTAAGAAAGACTCATTCTTAATTTCTCCCCTCTAGGAATGAAAAATAAGAAATTCAGAAAGTTTGCTATTTTTTTTTTTTTTTTTTGGTACCGGGGATTGAACTCGGGTCCTTGAGCTTGCACACCAGGTGGCGAAACCACTGAGCTAAATCTCTGGCCCTATGTTTGCTATTTTTCATGACCAGTTTATACAAACTAAGATCCAATCCAGGACTGAGTGTTGCAGCTGTCTGCTCTTTCCTGTGTCTCCTGTTGCCTACTTCAGCACCCTTTTCATTTCATTAACTGAGATCACATCCCCATCAACCCATCATAATTTGAAAATGTTAGAACTTAGAAATGCATTGAAAACACCCGCCCTATCAAACATTCTAACTGAAGCACACTGTGGAGTATCGACTGTTTACATTGTGATTGTGATTATGCGGCTCACTGGGGACTGTGGCTTATAGAATTCTTCTAGAAATCATAAAAAATAAAACCATGTATAAGAATCTATTTCAGCACCTGAAATACTGTATGTGTGCGGTGGATACTATATTTGGATCTCATTTACCAGCTTTTAGAGATACAGTAGGAAGCACAAGGATTGTCCCTAGGTTGTTCACCAGTGCATACCCAGTGCTGAGCACGTAAAGATCTGTCCCTGGAATAAGAGCTGTTCAATACATGGACAAACGAAACAAAATAAAGATATTGAAATAGTACCATTCAGTGGCAAGCAAAATTCCCTTTCACTCCTTCTCAAGAATATATTTTTCTATCCCTCTAATTATATAAACATATGATTCAGAATTCACAATAACTCAGACACTCACTCATTGTATCATTAATTTCTTTGTATTACTACCTAAATCTAATATATGTGTATACCAACATATTTCTAGATGCAAAAAAGCAGCTCTACTTCTTCAGTATTCTTTCCTTCTCTTTTTTTCTTTCATGGGAGAAGTAGGGTGAAAGGATATTGGAATTGAACCCAGGGCTTTTGCGTTGAGCTACATCCCCTACCCTTTTTATTATTTATTTTGAGACAGCTCTCACTCAATTGCTAAGTTGCCCAGATTGGGATCAAATTTGGAATCTTCCTGATTCAACCTCCCAAAGTACTGTGACTATATGGTTGCACTACCATGTCTGGCTCAGTATTCTTTTCAATCTTTAAAATAGTAATCATCATAGCCAAACTGGATAGAGCCTGTACATGGATTTTGGCTCATCTGATGTTCCAAATCTGGGTATCTAGATCTTGGTTGCAGTTGTTAATTTTTCTTTTGTCGGGCAATCTCCTTTATCAATAATTGAAGTAATAATTATACAAAGATATCATTTAACAGTGATTTAATTCATAATTATCAAATCCAATGTATGTAGTATTCTAAACTATTACTATTCACACATAGAAGTACATGTGTTATTCATATGTGGCAGTCAATTTACTAGCTATAAAAAAGGGTAAATAAAATAGACTCAAGGGAGATTAAGGAAAATGTTTTTATTCTCTTTTGTTTCTAAATAATCTCATTTAGTTTTGAACATTTTGCATCACATACATGACCAGGTTAGTCCAGTTTTCCCCTTGTATGAAAAACTATATTTTCATTTTACAAATTCTTTATCTTTAATCATTCCAAATTCATACATAAAGTTCAATTTCAACACATAATCAACTTGCTCTAAGTACTTCAAAGTAAATGATGAAATTTAATATTGAGTAAATTAGTATGAAGACTGATGTTCAAAATGATTTGCTCTCCTTTATATTATTATACATCTTGCATTTATGAAGTGAAGGCATTCTCTCTACATTTTCTGGGGGTGCAGCCAGTAATATTCAGTACTTTCTTCTGGATTTCAACCAGAAGAGAGAAATTCTGAGGCTCATTATTTTTTCAGACAAAAAAAACTTTCTTAAATTATACACTCATTCACTTATTATTTTATTTGACAAATACTAATACATGCACCAATCATTTGGTTTATTTTCTTATTCTATTATCAGACAAAACTTGTGACTACAGCAGCCTGGGGTTATGCTGCTTGTTTTATGTCTGGAAGAACGTTTCTTTATGCAGATCTACTGTGAAGACCAAGTAAGACAGGACTTATGAACTACTATTTACCAGAAGGATGTTATTGGTATCTATATGACAGAGCATCTGATTCAGAGATAAAGGCAATTATTCAAATTCTGAATTTTGTACTTTAATGTGCAACTAGTTTCTTTTGTGAGGTAGTGTTTCTTTTGTTTTCCACAGTATTTAATTTCTAAGACAAGTTACTCCATTGAGCTCCAGGACTAAAACGATCACATCTATGTTGTAAGGAGTCCAATCACACAAAGATGAACATAAAGGAGAATTTGAGACTAGGAAGAGATTGAGCTTCAATCGTCATGCTTTGAGAGTATAAACTAAAATCTCATTGCCTCTCATACCCACAAATCAATATACTACAGGCTTTAAATCAATTATTGAATATGAATTAGGTTAAAGAAAAAATAAAGTAAGTGTGGCTGAGTTGGATTTTATGTGTTTTATATTTCAGTCTTATCTACAACATGTCACATTTTAAACCACTGCTTATACTGTATTCTGAAACTGCTATAATAGATATTACCTACATATTTAATTCTCTAGCATTCAACAGAACTGCTGCTTTTTAAAACTTCTTCTAGGTTACTCACTTTGTTTTGTGTATTTTAGAGAGGTAATGCACTATGAATATACAACATTATTCTTAATTTAGGTGTATGAAACCAAAATGTGCAATGTGTAGTATATTTCATCATAATGAATTCACTAGTGATTATATTGATTATTTTCTACTTTATTGTTTTCAGGCCCAATGATGAGTCATGGAATCTTTCTCTCACCTTGTATGCTATATAATGGCAACTGGTATCATCTAAATGGAGTCAATATCCATGATGTAGTAATTGATTTAAGAGATGATAATGAGACTATGGCTCATACTCTTAAAGCACGACAACTGAAATCCTATCATTTTCCACATGAAGGCATATGCTAAAAATTACAATATCTGACACATCTATCACTGTGAAATTGAACTAGCTATTTGAAATAGAAGTTTGATATTTTGATCTTTAGATATATTATCTTCTTTTGTCTTACAAACACAGAATAATTGATTGGGGAATAATGGAGGTTTATATTTGCATACCTAACTTTTAGTTGCAACAAGGCCCTCCTGGTTCAGATCTGCCACCTTAAACAAAATGAATCAACAGCAAGTATTGTCCCTCTTTCCTCTGACTATATAGGGCAGAACCAGATAGGTGAAGAGATAATTACCTAAGAACATTTATATTTCAGTTCAGAATACAGTTCAAAGGTTTCCTAAAGGAGGATAAGTCAGAAAACATTAAATGTGTGGAAGATCTGACCAGTTAAATACAACAGAAAGATAATGTTTCTCATGAAAAAGACAAATTACAGAAATGAGTGAGTATGTTTTTAAGACCAATACATGTAATCCTCCCTCCCTTTGGAAGGAAATGTCTTTTAAACACTTATTTGAAAGTATGTATTTGCTGTGAATTTCATTTCTTTTAATATTTTCCTTAAAGTTTCACCATCTTCTGGGGCTAAGGATGTAGCTCATTAGTAGAGCACTTGTCTAGTATATGTGAGGTTCTGGGTTTAAGCCTCAGCATCAGGGGAAAAAAAGATTCAAGTTCTTCTAAAATTCAGCTTCAGGAAGACCTCTAAGAATGAGAAAGTATTACTAAAACTGGCCTCTGAACTATTCAGTATCCATGCACTTACTATTTTTAAACATTCACTGATACAGACTTCCAGCCAGTCATTCATCTCTCAGTTTAGCATCGATCCACAAGCATGTATCCATGTATCTACTTGTATCTAATATGATTCTAAATGTGTATGCATCCTAGCTGAAGGACAAGTAAGACGGTTGTTTATCTGCACTGAGTTATCCACACATTTTCAGGCCTGGTATGTGTTTGCAAAGTAGGGTAGAAAAAGGAGATGCAATTGCCTCTCTGCCATTTACTTTGAGATATTTTACCTATGCCAGAATGGCATCTCTAATTTTGCCATTTCCTGCAATCTGTAGCTTCACTAGTTCAAAACCTAAAAATCATTCTTTCTTTTTCTGTCCAATAGCATTTAATCTCTCAGTGAGTCTTGCAGTACTTCAAATATATATATTGTGAATCTGTGTTTTTGTTGCCACTTCCACACTTTACACTACTTGATTTCATTATTATCTCTCACCTGGCCTGTTGCAATAGCTTTCTCTTTCCCATCGTTACCTTTCACAAATTACTTACACAACAATTGGTTATTTAAAACTACTAATTGTATCATAATTTACTACTGCTTGGAACCAACAATGCCTTAACTTACTTTGAAAAAAATGGGAATACTTTACAGGGGAATATGGCATGATCTAGCCTGTAACCCACTGGCCTTCTTTGAGCACATCAAGCCTATTTCTGCCTTATGTGTTGTGTCCTGTTTGCCTGAGATATTCTTCTCTATATTGACACAGAATTGAGAGGTGTTACTATTCAGTTTACAGTCTGAGTGTTACCTCCCCAGAGAAGGCTTGCCCAACCAAACAATCCCCACCCAATCATTATCATATTGTCCTATTTAAATTTTCTGCATAAGAGCTAAGATACAACCTACATCCCTCCCTATTTACAAAGATTTTGTTCCTATCTTTCCATTTTCTCATATTAATTCCATTCCCTTCTTTAATTTTCCCTCCCCCTCCCACTTCCTTCTCCTTTGCCCCTTTTCTTCCTGTTTCACATTATCTATTATACGTTTTAGTCCTTATTTACACTTTCAGTTTCTCACACCAGAGAAATTATTCCGTATTTATACATGTGTGTCCTATTTATTTCACTTAAGAGTATCACCTCAATGTGCATCCATTTATATATAAATGTCTCTAAATTTCTCATTTTTTATGGCTAAGAAGTACTCCATTTTATGAAAAAAAAAATTTTAAGGGAGGGCTGGGCAAGGGTGAAAAATAAGAACCAAGAGAGATTATGTAAAGGTGCAAATTTCCAATGATTAATGTCATTATATTGTATACCCAAAATGTACCAATGATTAGAATGAATAATCGATAATGCAAAATAGGAAGGAAAGGTCCAAAGGGGCAGGGGTAGTGGGAGGGACGGGAAAGGAAAGAAGGGAAAGGAAAAATGATGAGAAATGGAAAAAATGGAAATAAAGTCTTTATAAATAGGGAAGGGTGGAGGGGATGATGGGAAGGCTAGGAATGGGGAAAAAAATAAGAACCAAGATGCATCATGTAAAGGTACAAGTTCCCGGAGTCTCACAGAACATGCGGAATCAGCCTGCTGCAGACAGGCAAGTCTGCCTACGCCCTACCGAGGTCCTGAGTCACGCGGAAGACAACCAATCACCCCGCTGCAGACAGGCAGCCACCTGGTTCCACACTACAAAGACACAGAGGACACCAGACCACCAGACCAAGGTACTGAGTCCCACTGCTCCCAGCCCAGAGGTAGGGGCTTCTGAGCTGCCGTCCCACTGCTCCTGGTCCAGAGGAAGGGGTTTCCCGGTCACCATCCCACCCGCTGCTCCCAGCCCAGAGGAAAGGGCTTTTGGGCCACCTTCTGTCCTGCTGCTCCCAGCCCACAGGAAAGGGCTTTTGGGTCACCATCCCTACCACTGCTCCCGGCCCCTGTCCCACCTATCCCAGCCAGAGGAGGTAATCTGTGCAGGTGCTAACAGCCCCCTGCCCCAGTCGAAATGAGAACACACATAAATAAGTCTCAAAACCAGACTTCCAGATCACCTACAGCAACCCAAAGGGAAATGAGATGCAACACTCTGATGCTCAACCACCTGGACCCACTAAACTGGCAACAAAAGGGGATCTGGAAAAAACGAAATCAAAAATAATTTCTCATATAACAGGAGGAATTGTGCCCCTAGTGCAAGACATGATTAATAAATCTAGAGAGGAGCTCAGGAATATGATGGAATCCCAACATAAGAAACAAATGGAATCCATAAAACAGATGCAAATAGATTTCCAGGACATGAAAAACTCCATTGAAAGTCTA
>NW_004624742.1:279522-321158 GCF_000247695.1 Heterocephalus glaber | reverse complement strand
GATATATGTGCACCAATGTTTATAGCAGCACAGTTTGTAACAGCTAAAGCTTGGAAACAGCCCAAGTGCCCATCAAGTGGAAACTGCATAAAGAAGATGTGGCTTTTAAATAAAATGGAGTGCTACTCAGCCATAAAGAACAACAAACTAGCGACATTTATAGCTAAGTGGATGCACATTGAGGCCATACTCTTAAGTGAAATAAATAGGACACATGTGTTAATATCGAATAGTTTCTCTAGTGTGAGAAACTGAAAGTGTAAATAAGGATTAACCTGATTAATACAAATAATTGATAATTTGAAATAGGAAGAAAAGGTAGAAAAGGGTAGAGGAAGTGGGAAAAGGGGAAAGGAAAGAAGGGAAAGGAAAAGTTATGAGAAAAGGAAAAAATGGAGACAAAGTCTTTGTAAATAGGAAGGGTGGAGAGGATGAAGGGAGCACAGGTAATGGGTAAAAAAGAAGAACCAAGGTACATCATGTACAGGTACAAGTAGCCAATGATAAATGTAAAAGTATTGTATATCTAAAATGTACCAATGAAAGAATTTAAGTCAAAAAAATGAATTCTCTGCAAAGCATTTATTACTACCGGACATTTTTGTTATCTATTATTTCTAAGCTTCATACCTATCACACTTAACAACTATTGGCTGAATGAATGGAAATTGTGGTCATTACTTAACATTTTGACATCATTAACATCATGAATAAATATCTCAACAGATATTAGTTATGTGGATACCTTCAAGCCAATGTCTTCCCAAGCTATTTTACATTTGCTTTTGCTTTAGTTTTAAAATTTATAACATTTACTTCAGTCCAGAGCATTTGTACCTAGTATGATTAGTGCTTACTTGTGAGAAAATATTCTAATTTAGTACTTTAATACATGAATTGCATTTGAGAAATCTAGGAATGCCTTTTCCAAAGATGTCTTAATTAGGCAGACTTATTTAAATGTGCTTACTTTTAAATTTGATGGGGCTCACAAATATTTGATTACATTTGAGACACTAATAATATAAATATTAATGAATTTTTAAAAGGTCCTATGACATTTCCAGTATAGCTTTGAAGAAACAGGACTCTTAAGCCTCATTTATACTTTCTGTATACTTTTCAGATTTTTCACCACTTTGAGTCAGTCATATCTCAGATTCAAACTTTTAGTATTAAATAACTTTGCACATATTTTTTGTTGACTTTGCACATATATTAAACTCTAAGTATGTAGTCTTTAAAGCAACATTGTTATAGTGTGAATTGCAAAACATAAAATTAATGTTATTAGTAAGGCAATGAGTTTTAATAAATTTATAGAGCTCGGTGATGACAACCATAACCCAGTGTTAGAGTATTTCAATCATCTGAAAGTTTCCTTGTGCCTCTTAGCAGTTATTCTTCATTACCTCTCCAAGCTTCAGGCAACTACTAATTTGTAATCTATGTTCATATATTAACCACTTCTGATAATTTCATACAAATTGAGTATTACAATAAAATTTTAGTCTTTTATGCCTACTGCCTTAGCATGTTTTAAAAATATATTTAGCATGTTAAAAACAATCTGGCTTAGTCCATTTTATTGCTGAGTCGTATTCCATTTTATGGATGTTCCACATTGTATTTATCCATTCATGAAGTTGATAGGAATTTGAATTGTCTCCAGTTTTGGGGTATTAAAGATGTAAATGAATTAACATACCTATTAGTTTACAAAAGTACCTGGCACATAGAAAATTCTATATAAGGATTAGTCATGATAATTTATTTTGTTACTGTAATTTACAAGTTACGATGTGTTTTGCCTTGTTGTAGATTATAGTCAGTGTTTGGAAAACTGTTCACACTCTGTTAATGACCAATGCCTTATATAATATTGGTCTAAGAGAGTCAAGTTAGTTATTACAAAATGCCAGGTATTATGAAAATTAAGCTATAGCCCTTACATGACATTTAGAATAAGTAAGACTTCCAAATGGCTAGATTAACCTACTAGAAAACTTTAATGAAATATAAGATTTAGATCAACTGATTTAAACAGTGGTTTATTTTATGCAATGATCAGTTGGAAAAAATTGTACAGTTATTTTTCTTTTAAAAGTTATCAATTATTTATATAAAGTCCTTTTTTTTATATGTTGCATCACCAATATATTTTTTTGCTTTTCTTCTTTTTCCTTTGCTTGGTTGTTTAAGTGATTAAAGAATTGCTGGTGCTTCTGATCAAGGAATGAACAGAGAAAAAGCAAAAGAATAATATTCCTCTCCTCAAATTACTAAATTGCCCATTTTAGTCACTTCTAGAGAAGCACATGTCCCATATCTTTGTCAAATCTTTTTCTGATTAGTAGATTTAGAAGGTATTTTATATGCATCCTAACTAGTTTTTAAAGCACATCCGTGAAAGCATTTCAGAACACTGTCTCTGAGTTTCCAGCTGCAAGCAGGGACCTCTTTTCTAAGCTTAGGTCCTTTTGTCCAAATCTCTCCTGATTCCAGCAAGTCCTGAGGGTACCAATTGAATTTCCTAGCTGCAAGTCAAATTTGACTTGAGATCACACAATTTCTTAGCCTTTTGAATCTCATTCTGGGAGTACACTGATCTAGTTATGTTATGGGATAGCAATTTTTAAATATAAAACTGCATGCTAATTTCACTTGTGTTCTTATGACTATAAATTATTGTCATATAAATATAATGTTCAACTATTTATGGACTGTCAAGGTTCTTTCATTTCTAGAATTTATGCTTCTAAGAAAGTACCATGGATATATTTTATCTAGTTTTAAGAAGAGGATGTAGGGCCAATGGATTAAAGACATATATAAAAGTAGGTCCCGCAAAATACAGTATTTCATATAATTTTAATTTGATAACATGTAACATAAGAAGTTATTTATTATTATAAATATTCAATCAGAATCTGGATAACCACAATGAAGAAAAGACTAGTATGCTGGATAAAGTGCCACAATGGACCATGCCGGATGGTGTGCAATAGATCTTCACCAGGTAATAAGCCCAAGGATGGTGGAGTTAACTCCTAAGGATGAACTTCAGTCTATGCGAAAGAGAAGCAGATGGGAAATGAAGAAAAATTCCTTTCCCATTTCCCTGTGGTGGACTGACCTAAGGTACTATTTTCTCTCTATTTTATCTAAAGATGTTTCACATGACCAACTGATACCTGTGTTTCTTTGCAGCTCAGGAAGCACTGAGTATCTCAGTAATGCATGACCTCTATTCAAATTCCATCTTTCTTTCTCTGTCTCACTTCCATTTTCTCTTACTCTTGATATCCTATGTTTTCCCTTGCAATAAAACAACACTTGACCCTTTCCTCCATTTTCTACCAATGTGAGCTAATATATATGCTCATCAAACACTGGAATAGAGGGCTGTAAATTTTACTTTAAAATCAGTGTCACATTCATCTACTTGATCTTGGACAAAGGGGCCAAAAACATACACTGGAGGAAAGATAGCCTTTTTAATAAATGTTGCTTGGAAAACTGGTTATCAACATCAAAATGGTTCAAAGACTTAAAATAGAAACACACACTCTATTGGAAGATAAAATAGGTAAAACTTAAAGACACAGGGAAGGAGTTTCTGAACAGAACCCCAATGGCACAAAAAAATAGTGCGAATCAACAAATGGGATCTTGTCAAATTAACAACCTTCTGCACATCAAAGAAAACAACCAATACAGTGAAGAGACAACCTAGAAAATGAAAAAAATGTTTTTCCTGCTATTACTCAGAAGATTAACATCTAGAATACTGTTTGAAATTTGGTTGCAACCAGTATCATGAAAAGAATTAAGTTCATGAACCAAGGTACCACTGTATATATATATATAAAAACTAAAAAATATAGACCCCTAAAATAAAAGACCTAATCAAAATATGGGCATTTGAAATGCATAGATACTTCTCAGAATAAGGAAATATAAGTGGCCAATAAATGCATGAAAAAATGTTTAACATCGTTGACCATTACAGAAATGCACATTAAAACAACACTGAGATATCATTTTATCCCAGAAAGAATGTCTATCATAAAGAAATCAAATAATAAATAATAACAAGCACTGGCAAGGCTGTGGGTGAAAAAGGAACCCTTCTGCATTGTTGGTGGGAATGTAACTTAGCACAACCTCTATGGAGATCAATATGGAGATTATTTAAAAAATAGAATTTCCATTTGACCAAGCTATTATTCTTCTAGGTATCATCTCCAAAGAGTTAAAGGTATCATAATACAGTGATACATGCACATCCATGTCTATAGCACCACAATTTATAGTAGCTGAATCTTGGAATCAGCCTGTATACTTATCAACAAATGAATGGATAAAGAAAATATAATATTTATACACAATGGAATACTACTTTATCATAAAGAAGTATAAATTTGAGGCATTTGTAGGTAAATGGATGCACCTTGAGACCATAATGTTAAGTGAAATAAATCAGACACAAAAATTTAAGTATCACATGGTTTCTCTTATACAAGAAACCCAAAATATATATATAAAGAGAAAAATAGAAGATTGGTAATAGGAAGTAGGAAGATCTTTTTCAAATCAGATGGGGAACAAGAGATGGAGGAAGGAAAGAAGGAGGGAGAAAAGTTAGATGAAAAAAAAGAAAATTGAAGAAAAAACTAGAAATAAAACTTTTGCAAATGGGAAAGGGAGCAAGAGTTGGAGGGAGTAGGGAGGGTGATATGGGAAGGCTATGAAAGAAGAATTAAGATGTATTCTGTACATCTAACAAGTCCTCATGATAAATGTAATCATTATGTCCTTCAAGAATGTACTAATAAAAATAAATTAAAATTAAAATTTTAAAAAAATCTGTGTTAAAGCACAGAAATACTAGCAGGGTAGATAATATATCACAGATATTATAATATCTAGCATCTATGGTTACTTCATTCCATGTTCTGTTTCATATGCTTTCCATGGGATAAGATTTACTCTTCACAACCAACCTATGAAGTATTACTATTTCCACATTACAAAAAACAAAACTAAATTATAAAATGTTCACATGTCTAATAAGATGAAGCTCATAGAGTTTATAAGCAGTGGAGCTAAGATTTCAAACAAAAGAGTTGGTGCACTTTTATTTATATTGAGTCATTCATGAATAAGGTGGAACCCTCTGAGGCTTTTGTGTGGTGCTGCTCTGAGACCGATGGCACTGCACGAGTACCCGACTTTGGAAGAGGCCGTGAGTCTGCCATGTTGGCTATGATCGGAGTATGGTGTCAGAGAGCTGGGGTCTTTGAAGGATGTTATTGAGGCATCAAACTCTAAACCTCGCAGGCTTGTATATTCAAAATACTGCAATAAACATACACTTAGTTGAACTCAAGTTTCTTGTATTTTTCCTCAGAGGTTACTGAAGGTTCTGCTTTATTTTATATTTAATTCATGGCATTTATAGTTACATCTTAAATATTTTTATGAACAATCACCTAATACATAGTACACCCATCCTGCATACAAACAGATGTGTTCATGCTCACATTCCTTACACTCCATCATGGGACTATTTGAGGCTAAATACAAAGGTTCCCACTTCATGTGGTATAGATACTGAGGTATATAAGTGACCTATACTCTCTCTTGTCTTTCTTTCGCTCTATTTAAAATAATGACTACAGATTCTTTCAACAAAAGGTCATTTGTGTCAATGGACAGAACAGAGGATCAGATCACCTGCAGTAATTGAAAATTAATGCTCTCCTGGTAATGCATTAACTACACACTATTGATCTACAATTGAATCATAGAGACTACTGAGAAGTGACTTTTACTTCTCTGAGTTTGTGTGTATGTGTGTGTGTGTGCATGTCTTTACTGCTTTTTCCATAATACATTTTTTTCTACTGGAATTTTCCCTAATTGTCTCCATTTTTAATTTCCCACAGTGAGATGGCTTCTAACTTGTAATTAGAATCTGTAAAAATTCATGTCTCTGTCTCAAAAGCCTTTTAGAAATCTACTGAACTGTAACTTTGATGCCATCAGCCATACATATAATTCATGGATACAAATTTCTAGAGGGCCAAGCTTTTGAACGGATTCTTTTTTTACTTAAATAAAACAGAAATCCATTTAGCCCTCTATCCAAAATTGTAATTTGTTGAGTAATCTGCATTAGAACATTCACAAACTTCCCCTAAAAGCATTTTATTTTGAAAACACTGACACTGTGATTTTTTTTCATTTTTAGAGAAAACTTTTAACATACAAGTAAATAGTTTATTTCAGAAACAATTTTTTAAAAAGCAGATGAGAAGAAAATACAAAAATTCTATAGAGTAAATATTTATGCGCATCATCACAAAATATTGCTAACATCTATATTTTTTGTTGTGTTAAAAAATCTTAATTGGTAATTATTCTTTTATCTGGTAGAAGTTTATAATGTACCTAGTCAATGTCAATCTGGCCTAAGCCTGGTTTCTGAACCATGAGTTGGAAATCAATTGAAATGCACAGATATTCTGATATCAATTTCCTTGGTTACTTTTCATAAAACTTGAGTTTATTCATTTTCTATGCTTCTATACTTTCTAAACTAAGTGGGAGACATAGTAATGATTTCTAATAGAAGTTTTCAAAAATGTTTTTATGTCTTTGAGATCTTTGGTATTTTAATCATTTCTTTCATAATTATTTGAAATGAGTCATGATACTGGAAAAATAAATGTGTACCAAAATTATCTGCTTATTCTTTATTCCTTGGTAAATCATTATCATCTGTACTAAAAAAAAACTTTAATAAATGTCAATTGCATGACTAGAATTACACAAGTCTGATACTCTCTCTTCTAGGAGTTTATGATTAATTAGAGACAGATACAATCAGAGTTGACATTCATTTTACAAGTCTGAGAGCTAGCCCGAGTGCTGAAGGCTCCTGACATGCCAATCATTGCTAGATAATGAGAAGGTTGGCGGACCAAGGTGGTTGGAGTAGGAAGAAGATACTCAGTAAACCGGGACTCTGAAATTTGACACTCCCTTTAACATACTGAATGTCATTTCTCTCTTACAACAACCCAATAAGAAAGATACTATAACTTCCATGTTAGAGATGAATAAACCAAGGTTTACAGAAGTTAAATAAACCCAAATTAATCTAGCTAGTAAATGGTGAGGCCAGGATTTAACCAAAGGACAGTAAAACTTACATGAATACAGAACTACATCAGGGCACTTAACAATGATGCATAGATACTGTAAAGAATTTGAAAGACTAGAGTGAACTGATATTTTTGATGACTGCTAGAACCAATACTAGCATTTCTTATATTAATGTATTGAAAAACAGGAACTTGAGAACATTGATTTTTAAAGATGGAAAAATAAATACCCAAATCAAATCACATATTTGGCAGTGATATACAGGTGTAAGTTAGAACTATTCAGCTTCAATTTTGCTTCATCAATAAAAGATACTGCCAGCATTTATAAAGCAGATGTGAGAGCTCGGTTACACTTTTCTTTTTTCTTTTTTTTTTTTTTTGCTTTAGAGCTGTAGGCATTCCATGGTCTAGCTACTGTTTAATGGTGTCTTCTTCTCTGCCATAACTCTCAAGCTTTAGACATATCCTTGTTCAAAACTAAATGACAATTGGGCTGGGGATTTAGCTCAGTGGTTTCGCTGCCTGCTGCGCAAGCGCCAAGTACCCGAGTTCGATCCCCAGTACCAAAACAACAACAAAAAACTAGATGCTAATCAAATGAATCCTCACATTTTCTAATCTTGGAAGATGGTTAGAAATGAGAACTTTCTAATCTACTCCCTAAGCAATGAGCTAGGAAAAAAAAGTGGAGTATATAAATGTAATTTTAAAAGGAAAGACTAAAAGAAAACAGGAGCAAAATCATAATGCACCTCATTATGGTGCACGTCACCAAAGTGAAGACTGGATATTTTCAGAGGAAGATAGCTTTAGAGGGTCTAGTTTGCTGTGAATATTGTGGGGACAATGTCCAAACATGAGAAGAATTATAACTACATTGTACATACATATGTGTAGATATCAGGAAAGTAAAAGATTTTAGGGTTTGGTTTACTATTACTCTAGAAAAATTGCTTCTCCAATAGGCAAGGATGCATAAAACAATCTAAGGAACCAATTTGAACACTGCTGGGACAAATCTCAATCTATTTTGGACTTATTAGAATAAATATAGCAATATAAGACAGAGAGAGAAGTCACTTAAAAAGAAAAGTAGCCATGACCTGTGAGCCTCATTTTTATAATAAGCTAATAATTCAGTGTCACTTAAAAAAGTAAGTAAAAAATATGATTAAGAATTGGAATAGCATATACAGAGCAAAATGGTAGGATACAAAATTAAATGCTATGACCAGAAATTCTTAAGAGGTACACACTTATGAAAAACCAAATGTGAAATGTATTTGGGGGTTTTTATTTCCATTTTTTGTCAAAAGAGAAATTCTTTGAAGGGTGCAGCAGTCTATTCTGATCTAAATACTTGAGAAAAATTAAAAATATATAAAACACATAACATAGCTATATGATTATACAAAGGGATTTGTGTTGTGTTATTCTGATTCTGAATTCATATTTAATAATATTTTCTTTGTATAGAAAGTAGATTATTATGTTCTATCATTACCATAACATGTGCTTGTAGATATGTTTCTTCTATTAGTGAATGATTTGTGTTGATAAAGGCCCATTTTGGAGCCCAATCCCCCTTGCAAATAGTGGAGAATTATTTGCAAGTAGCTAATCAAAGATGAAGAAACCACCACATCACAGAGGATAAAGCCATTAATTAAAAACAAACACAAAGCCATGGCATGGAAGTACATGCTTCTGATCTAAGGAGACAAAGAAGGGGAGTGGCATTGCAAAATATGAATACATTAGCCTTCTGGAGACTTGTCATTTTCCAGCAGCTTCCCACCAAACTTAGAATAACAACTAGAATTACTATCATGGCCATAGTAATATTCATCCATAAGATTCATCCCTGCTATGGCTTCCACTGTGTCTCCTACCACTCCTGAAACATTTCTTGAGTATAGTAACAGGGATGGTGGAGAATACATATACAAATATGGTGGTAGAAATCAGGAAACATTGTTTCTAGTCCTACTAAAAATAAACTAAAACAAATCATAAACTACAAATCTGTAAAATGGCGTTAAAATGCTTACTGATACCACCATACCTTGGCAAGTGTTAAGGAATTAGTAAATGAAAATGAATTTTTTAAAAAACATGAAGTAATACTAAACAGATCATTAATATTTCTTTACCATATATTTTCTATGACCAAGAGCTTTCTAAATCTTTATGTAGTCTAGGTTCTGAAGCCTAATTTACCACTGGTCTATAAAATAATGAAGTGGATTATTAAACAAATATCCAATTACCTACATCCAAATAAATGAGTGTGGCTTTTTCAAAATTTTCACCTTGGGAGACCTAGGAGATGTTCTTAATAATTATGTAAGACTTCTTTTTTACACTGTTTGTTGAAGTCAATTTATGAACTGACACAAAAAGACTCATGACTTGGTCCACAAAATTTAGTTCAATAACCAACTTTGTTTGCTCATCTTAGCTTTCTGCACCATTGTTTTTTAGGAAATGAAATTCATTCCTAAAATACAAAAGGTATTCAAAATATATTACCTATGACTATTTCTAAGGGACATTTGGATGGACAAGTTATGATATGCTTACTTAAAATTCAGTTACACCCAATCACAACTTCTTTCAAGTGATAAATTTGAAAAAGAAAAAAAAACAGTCAGGAAAATATAAACTTTTAGGAAATAATATCTGAAGTAAGAATATCTAAACAATTGATTTTTTTTCTGAACATGAAGAATAAAAAGGGAAATAGTTCAGAAGTTCGATTAATCACATAAAGTCTTTGACAAAGAAGTCAAACTCATATAAACTATAATCTCTACATATAATGCAAAAGGTAGCAGATAACAAAGAATCTGGGTAAGGGTCAAGGAAAATTTAGCTATGACATTTTTATGAAGTCAGAAATGGCCTGTACCTGTATTGTAGACACTGAAGTTAACTCACAGCTATTTTTCTAATCTAAAATGGTCCTCTTGTGTATAGACAGTAAAACTGTCTTTTAAATACATTAGACTTCATTTCAATTGATTTTCTTTGACTGTAGATGTCAATCCTTTTATAAAGGGGAACAGTGTATAGACCAGTGGTGACGAATCTATGGCACATGTACCATTGTGGCTGTTTGTATCATTGAGCTCTAAAAGGTTTGCATTCACTGGCGCAGACTTTCAAAGGTTTCCTAGGAACCTACCAGGTTTTCCTAACCAGGTTTCCTTTCTATTTATCTTTGTTTATAAGAAACAATTTCTTGCCCTGAAATCAAGATGTTTTTTAAAAAATCACAAACTCTTGAAAAAAGCCATTCATTAGAGTAAATTTAAATGATGTAGTAATTGATGCAACAATTAGAAATTCTTTGAATGAATAAGATCATATTTTATACATTATTGTTAAGCATACAGAGTTTGTTTTTAAAATTTAGATTATTCTTAAAATTGTGAATGAAAGACTCATTAAAGTTAGGAAAGAAAGAACAATACGTATAGTTTAACTAATGTGAAATAGTACAGTACAGATGCCACTAAAAATCACTTAAAATAGTGCCAGGTATTTGTACATCATAATCTGGATTTAAAGTGAATAGCAATAGAAAAGATAAAATAAGAAATCAATAAATATTTTCCACCTACCCAATGAAATTTGGAATAAATTATGCAAATTTTTCATTCTCTAAAGACAACTATTAATACAGTCAGAGCACTGAAGACTACAGCACATTACGACTAAGAGATAGGTAACACATCTGCACTCTTGTGGAAACAGTGTCATCATGTTGTTCCAATTATTCTTTGTTCTCTATTTTTAATAAAATAAAACATTTCCTGATCATATTAAAAGAATCCATTTAGCTTGAACTAGCTCCATCAGAGTGGCTTTCATTATTGTTAAAAATAATTTGGTTATCTGAGTCCAGTGAACGACCACCACGTGACCATGTTTTTCCATAGCAAATACCCACTAAGCTCCCTCTTTCTGTTGTATTTCAGAATTTTCTATTAACTTTAGTGGCAAACCCATACAAAAAAATAATTTAAAAAATTACCCACACTATCTCAATGAAGGCACAGGTCATAATTGTACTTGCATGAACTGATGGCTCCCTATAATTTCCAACATCCTGAATCAAAGTCCTTAAGAGATTGAAGTGTAATGGCAATATCATTAAATTGAATTATATAAATCCACAGTCAGTGAATAAAAGGTAATATAGGACTTATATTTTCTATCTATACGTACTAGAGGAAGGTAACATTTTACTATAATGCCTACCGTTAAAAGGAACTGATTGATTCAGTCTGAGTTTGGGATGTAATACAAATCTCTGAATAGATTTTGTAGCAGAAATTGTAGACTAATGCTTAAAGCAGAGGAAAGGGATATGGTACGCATTGGGAAGGGAAATCTGCAACTAACAACCAAATTCAAAACATAATAAAAATCAGTATTAATTTATTAAGACTCCCCATTCAAGCATTTTGAAGACAATTATTTTTTGCTTACTCTTTTCCTCATGACTAAGTACTCTGCAATTTGAAGCAAACTTATTTCAGACTAGCCCCTCAAAAGATTTTAAGATCTCAAGTATTTAAGGAGAGTCTGAAAATATAATTTAACAAGGAAATATTTATAAATTTTAATACTTTAAAATAACTGATAATTTTCGTCTCTCTCTCTCTTTTTTTTTTTTTTTGTTACTGGGGATGGAACTCAGGTCCTTGCGCTTGCGCAGCAGGCAGCAAAAGCAATGAGCTAAATCCCCGGCCCTTGTCTCTTCTTTATAGCTCTAATTTAACTAATGAAAAGCATCAAATAAGATGAAAACCATGGCTTTCATAGACACATAAATTCATATAAATAAATTAGAAGTCAGTTGAATTGACTGAAAAAGTTATAAGAGCAGCTACCTAGGAGCACACATCTATAATAAGTTTTGAATCTTATTTTTAGGATAGAATAATGTAACTGGTTCCATTGTAATAGTCATTTTCATAGCAAAGTTATACTAGGGAATGATCTAGAATATTCAACTTAGTCTCTAGCTAATTTCTTAGTTTTTATAGTCAGCATTCATTGGAGCACTTTCTCCAATTTTTCCTGTATATTTTAGATATAAAAGATTATGTTTTCATGTGCACACACATATTCAAATGATTACTAAATTCAAGCCAATCAACATATCCCTCCTTCCACATAGTTGTTAATATTCCTATCATTATTTGGTTGGAAGAGCACCTAAAATCTACACCCATGGCAAATTTCTAGAATCTAATATTATCAACTATAATCTTCATGCTATACTTTAGATTTCTAGACTTACTCATTCTACATGGCTACAACTTTGTACTCTTTGAACTATGTCTTCCCATATCCCTCCTCCCCTTGCACACCCAACTACTGTTCTGTTTTAATGCACTTGATCATTTTCTTTTTATATTTCACATATAATAAAAAAAATCAAAAACATTTTTCTGTGTCTGCCTTAATTCACTTAGCATAATGTCCTTCAGATTCATCCATATTGTTGCAAATGGCAAAAACTCGTTTTTATTAAGTCTAAACAAGGAAATATTTATAAATTACACACACAAATATATATTCATTCATCTATTGATAGACATTTATTGTTTCTATATTTTGGCTTTTGTGAACAGTATTTCACTGAACATAGAAATGCAGATATATCCACAAGATGCTAATTTCATTTTCTTCAGGCATGTATTCAGAAGAGGGATTGCTGAGTCCTACTGAAGCTTGCTTTTTAATTTCTTGAGGAGTATTCATATTATTTTCTATAGTGGCTACACCAATTTCCAACCCGCCTCTCAATACATTTAAAACACTTGTTATCTTTTCTCTCTTTGATAATATGTATTTTAACAGGTATGAAGTGAGATATTATTGTGGCTTTGATTTGCAGTTGTCTGGTAATTAGTGATGGTGAGCACCTTTTCATAAACCATGTTGGTCATTTATATGTCTTCTAGGGAAATGTCTATTCAGCTTCTTTGGTGATTTTCTGTTATATTATTTGTGATTTTTATTTTCGTTTACGTATTTTTCTTTTTCACTATAGAGTTGTATGAGGTACTTATTTATTCTAGATATTAAAACCTTAAAACATATATGATTTGTAAATATTTTTCCCAATTCATAGGCAAGCTTTTCATTTGTTGTTTCCTTTGCTGAAGAGAATCCCAATCTTAGTTTGATATAATCTTGGTTGTTTATCTTTGCTTTTGTTACCCATGGTTTCAGGATCCTATTAAAAAAAATCACTGCCCAATCAATGTTGGCCTAGGAAAGATTTTTTCTCTTGTATCTTCTTCTAGGAATTCATAATGTCAGGTCTTATATTTAGGTCCTGAATTTATTTTGTGTTGATTTTTGTGTATATAATAAGATAAGGGTCTTATTCCATTCTTTTTCATTAGGATATCCAGTTTTCTCAACACCATTTATTGAAGAGAGAATGCTTTTTTTGCATTGTGTCTTCATGGTACTCTTGCTAAAAATTATTTCACTATATGTGCTTGGCTTTTTTTATGGGATCTCTATTCTCTTCCATTGGCTGATGTATCTGATTTTATTCCAGTACTGTAGTTTTCTGATTACTGTAGCTGTGTAATATAATTTTAAATCATAAAGGGTGCTACCTCTGACTTTTTTCATTCAGGATTCCTCTGGTTATTCAGAATCTTTTGTAAGTTTTGCAATATAAATTTCAATATTTTTTTCTATTTCTATAAAAGATAGTACTCTTTAAGAAACTTGAAAAAGAACAAACTAAGCCTGAAGTTAGTAGAAGAAAATAAAGATCAGAGCAAAAATAAATGAAATGGAGACTTAACAACTATATAAAATGTCAGTAAAACTAAAAATTGATATTTGAAAAGACAAGACAAGCTTTTAGATACAATAAGGAAAAAAGAAGCTTCAAATATATTAAATCAGAAAAAAGAGAAGAAATTACAACTGCCAGCAAAGAAATACACAGTATTATAAGAGACTATTATGAACAATTAAATGCGAACACATTAGATAACAGAAAAAATGGCTAAATGTGTAGAAATAATAATGGAAAAAAAGAAAATCTTAAGAGAACAACAATGAGTAAGGAGATGGTATCCATAATAAAAAATCTTCCAGGGTCAGATGTCTACATTGCTGAAATCTACTAAATATTTAAAAAGAAACTTACAGATATTCTTCTCTAACTCTTACAAAAAACTAAAGAAGAAGGATTATTTCCAAACTCATTTTACAAAGTCAACATTATTCTGATAGCAAAGCCAGACAAGGACTCTATAAGAAAAGAAAATTATAGGCCAATGTCCCTGATAAACATAGATGAAAAAATCTTCAATAAAGTAATAGCAACACAAATTCAATACACATTAAAAAGAGCATTCATATAAACAACTGGGATATAAGGATGATTCAGCCTATACAAACCAACTACTGTGATACAGGAAATTAACAAGAATGAAGGGAAAAATTTAATAATCATCTCAATAGATGCAGAAAAAGTATTTAACAAAGCTTAACACTTTCATGATAAAAGCTCAACAATCTACATATCAAATGAATGTACCTTAATGTAATAAAGGCAATCATACCTAACGGTACATGGTTGAAAGCTTTTCTTCTATGGTCAGGAACAAGATCACGACAACTATGCCTTCCACTTCTATTTAACATAGTACTTGAAGTACTACCCAGGGTAATAAGGCAAGAAAGTGAAATAAAAGGCATCTAAATCAGAAAAGATGTCAAATTGTCTCTACTTGAGGATGACATAATCTTTTTTTTATAAAATAAGAATTGAATGTGATTTTATTTAAGGCAATACTGGGCTGCTTCACAAATCACCACTTCAATATTTATACTGCTCCAAACCACTAGTTTCTATTACATTCACAAAGGGTTTCTTAAAAGACAAATGTTTAAATTTTTCAAAGTAGTAAATTCTTTATTCACATGTCCATTATATTTCCAACTAGACCTAATGTAGGATGTAGGTATAGGAAACTACTAAAGAATCTACATTAATTTTCATGGATATACCACCCCCAATCCAAAATGGCAAATTTACAAAGCAGTATTGTTACAAAGTGCCTACTTTGTGAAGCATAGTCTTGAGATAATCTTGTAAATATATGTTTCATTTAAAAATCAATAAGATATGGAACTTTCTAGTTTTATTTCAAAAAGCTCTTAATTTAAAACAATAAAAGAAGTTTTAAAAATTTGATCATTTATTTAGAAATTAAAATTTCAAATATAAACATATCATGTAATAGCTTAGACTTACAGACTGCTGGAGACAGCAAATATACAAAAAGTATGTAGATTACCAGAAGAATCTTATGCAGTTGGAGACATCGGGAAGAACATGAGACTCTGACTCTCAAGAGGCCCTCCAAACGCAAAAGTTGGTGAGTATCTGCAGTACAAGCACCCCAGGACACAGTCCCATAGAGCTGGCGCTGGTGAGGCCGCCACTGAGGGGAAGGAATGGCTGTTTGAACCTCAGTCCTAGAGCAGCCCCTTGGCAATAGGTTCATACTGCCATCCTGGAGTGGATGAAGGAAAGATAGTCATAGAAGATTGCTAGCAGTTGGAGAGAAAACTGAGGGGAGTCAAGCTAGGAAGCAGGACCGGTGATCATAGCTTGGTTCCTGTGATCAAACATAAATTTCTGCATGAGTTACACAGGACCGAAGGCTTACATTGGTGCCATGTTTCCACTATTAAGGGAGACCCAAAGCAATTTCTTACGGTATGTAATTTCTCAACTAGCCCTGACAGATATCACTGCTACGAATTAGCCTGTTATGGCTGTAGTGGAATTGATGGCAAAAGAATAATCCTAACTCAGTGGACAATTAATGCCAATGAACTTGTCTACTGAATCTGCCATTCACCCAGGGAGAGGGGCAGCAAGAATTCCTAGCCCAAGAACTCTGACTGCATCAAACTCTGCAAAAATGCCTGCAACATGGTAGAAAGAGGTCCTGAGTCTGAGTTAACCCCAATTTTTGCAGTGGAGGGATCAGAGGGTAATTGGGGTGTGAGTACTTGGACTCTCTGGCAAGGAAACTACTGGGGAATCAATACACCATGTCTCATTGAAATATGTAATCAGTGTTCCCACTGGACATCTTATTGGTCTAAGATTTTGTATGTTTCTTGGGTTATTTAGTAACTTGGGGTTATGTTCTTTTGTGGTTTCATCTATATACTAGGTTCTTACTTGGGTATATTTGTTCTTTTATTGACTCTGATTTAATAAGTGTCTACGTTCTCTCCTTCGTCTCAGCTCTTAATCTAGTTTCTTCACCTCAAACCCCCAAGGCAATATTATTAGCATATATTATTATTCTTTTTCCAAATACATAAACTCCACCTCCTAAGTTTTAAAATTTATCATACTCAGCACCCTCATAGTCACTCCTATATTCACTAGCATAATTCCTTTATTCTCCTCATTGTAATCCTTTGGCTCTTTCATGTCTTACCCAGCTTATTATCCTCCCTATAAGCAAGTTCTGATAACCACACTGCTTTCCTCAATCACAAAGTGAATCCCCTTTCCCCCTTACCTCACCCTTGCCCTCACAAAATAACCTCTGGAAACTCTAAATACTAAACCTTCAACTCAACTAAAAACACTCTAATAAAATCAGAAGCCATATCAATCTTTTCTTCTCATCTACCTCTAGTCTCCCCTTCAAACCTCCCCTTAGTGCCTAACACTACTTATCCAAACATTCCCCATTCTCCTCACCCATCTCACCTAGCTCACTGCAGAGTAATCACCAATAATTAACTGTCATGGTGTGCATGGAGAATAGATTAAGGGGGAAAAGTGACTGTAAGGACTACCATATAGAAGTGTGGTAAGATTGTTATGAAGAGAAACAATTCTTGTGGTAAAACATAAGGACAGAGTCAAAAACACTCAAAGTAAATAACAGAAGGAGTAAATACTAGCTCTGGACATACAAAGCTGAAAATTATCCATGAAAAGGCAACTTCCTACTGTAAAACTCCATACAATCCACAAACTCTCCTCACTTCACTAGTCCCCAACCTGTAGTAACTGCCCCCCCAAAAAAGGGAGAAAAATAATTTTTAAAATGATATATGTATAGATATATAGCTAGCTATATATATATATCACAAACAGAAATAAATAGGAGAATGAGGAAACAAGGGAAAGGATCTCCAAACCCCTCAGCTGCTCCAAGGGAGGAGTCACAAAGGTCACAAAGGGGGAAGAAGGCAAATATCAGATAACAGAAATCTATGGAAAGTTCTTAGAAGGGATGAAGAAAATAAGTTCAAAAAGGAAATGAACTAAAAGTTTACAGCAATGACACTCAATATGCCTATGGTGAATTTTGGGAAACAGGTAAAAAACTGGATGAGCTAACCAAAACCGTGCAAAATTTGAATGAGATTCAACAAGAATATTGAATCCTCAAGAAGATGTCAGATCAAAATACCTGAAATAAAAAACAGCATAAAATTCATACATTGAAGAAATGACCAATGTGAAGACAGAGTGTTTGATATTGAGGAGAAAACAATGAATTAAGATACAGAGTTCAACAAGAACTCAACAAGAGACAATAAGACAAGACTATCCAGCAGCAACTAGATGACAAGTAGGCCAATGTAAGGCTAACTCGAGTCAAAAAAAACTGAGAAGATTGCACAGATGGATTCACTAACATGCTTATAAAAATTATGGAAGAAAATTTCCTTAATATAAGAAAAGATTTTAAAATACAAATAAGTGACACTTATAAGATACCAAACAATTATGAAAGGAAAATTCACCAAGGGTTATCCTCATTAAATTCACAGATATCCAGCAAAACAACAGAATTTTAAAGGCAGCCAGAGAAAAACAACAACAGCAACAACAAAATCACATATAAAGTTAAACCAATTGCATATAAGGTAAAGCAGATTTCTCAGCAGAAACCCTAAAGGCCAGAAGAGCTTGAAGTGAAGTATTTCAAGCCCTAAGAGCAAGTAACTGCCAACCCAGATTAATTAGCCCAGCAAAGCGATTCTTCCAAGTAGATGGAAAAATAAGGTATTTCCATGAAAAAGACTAGCTCAGAGGATACATGAGTGCTAAGGCAGCTCTAGAGAAAATGGCAAGAACATTCTTAACAGAAACAACTAGACACATCTAAAAACACAGAGAAAACTAGTGAGGTCAATGGATAAACAGCAACAAAAAACATCGGGAAAAGGAAAACAAATGATACACCAACAGATAAAGAAGGTAATGATAGCAAATAACCATCACATCTCAGTAATATCTCTCAATGTTCATGGCCTGAACTGTGTCAAAAGATACAGGCTGGCAGACTGGATCAAAAAACAAAATCCAACAATCCGTTGCATTCAAAACATTCATCTAATCAAAAAAGATATTCACAGACTAAAAATTATAGGTTGAAAACTTTTCATTCACCAGGACCCCAAAAACAAGCAGGCATAGCAATTCGAATATCAGACATGGTAAACTTCAAATTAAAACTGATTAGAAGAGAAAAAAGGTCACTGCACTACATACTAGTTACAGGAACAATCCAACAAGAGCAGATAATATTGATAAACACATATGCACTGAATACTAAAGCATCTATCTTTATAAAACAAAAACTGATCAAATAAACATTAACACAATCATAGTAGGGGATTTTTAACACCTCGCTTTAGTAAAAAGACGGAACAACTAAACAAAAAGCCAATAAAGAAATTTCAGAGCTGAACCACAATTTTAAACATACAGACTTAATGGATATATACAAAGTATTCCACTTCTCTACAACAGAGTACACATTCTTTTCAGCCACACATGATACTTTTCCCAAAACAGATCACATACTAGTTCACAAAGCCTGCTTAAGTAAATATAAAAGAATTGAAATCAGTGTTCGCTTCTGCAGCACATAAACTAAAAGAATTGAAATCATTCCATGCATTCTATCAGACCACTGTGCAGTGAAAATAGAAATCAAAGACAAAAGAAATTTCAAAAAATGTAAAAGCTCCTGGAAAACTAACAACATACTCTTAAGCAACCAATGAAGAAGAAATCAAAAAAGAAATTTAAAAATTTCTGGAAGTTAATGACAATGACCGTAAAACTGAATGAAACCTCTGGGACACTATGAAAGCAGTTCTAAGAGGAAAATTCATCATAATCAATGATCATGTTAGGAAAACACAGCCAGCCCACATAAATAACCTTATGAGAAATCTTAAGATACTTAGAAACAACAACAAATTAGCCCCAAGCTGAAATTAAGGAGAAAAATTATTAAAAAATGAGAGTGGTGGGGCCAGGGATTTAGCTCAGTGGTTTTGCTGCCTGCTGCACAAGTGCAGGGACCCGAATTCGATCCCTGGTACCAAAAAAAAGAGTGGAAATCAATAAAATTGAGACAAAAACTAGAAAAAAAATCACCAAATGGAAGAGCTGGTGCTTTAAAAGAATAAATAAAATAGGTGAGCACTCAGTAAGACTCACCAAGAGAAAGAGAGAAAAAATTCACATCAATGCACTTAGAAATGAAAAAGGTGAAATCACAACCCTGTCATAATCCAGAAGACAGTGAAAAATTTAATTGTGAAAATATATTTGAAAAAGTGAAAATATAATTGAAAAATTATATTCAACAAATTAGCAAATTTTGAAGAAATGGACAGATTCCCAAAGATATACAAACTACCAAAACTAACCCAGGAAGACATAATATGTTTAACAATCCAATCATAAGCAATGAAATAGACTCAGTGATAAAGAATCTACCAAAGAAGAAAAGTCCAGAGGGCCAGGGATTTAGCTCAGTAGTTCTGGTGCCTGCCACACAAATCACAAGGTCTGGAGTTCAATCCCCATTACCAAAAAAAAAAAAAAAAAAAGAAAGAAAAAGAAAAAGTCCAGGACCTGATGGATTCACGGTTGAATTCTACAATACTTAAGGATGTTATATCACCAATACTCCTCAAGCTCTTCAAAGAAATTGAAAGGGATTGAGAGTGCTCCCAAATTCATATATGGAAGCCAATATCACCTTGATCCTCAAACTGGATAAAGACCCAGTTAAAAAAGAAAACTATAGGTCAATCTCTATAATGAGCACAGATACAAAAATCCTCAAGATATTAGACAACAGAATGCAGCACATTATGAAAAAGATGATAATCATGATCAAGTACATTTCATCCCAGAGATGCAAAGATGGTTCAATATATGTAAGTTAATAAATTCAGTACCTCACTTAAATAGCAAGATCAAAAACCACACAATCATATCAATAGACACAGAAAAGGCTTCACACAAAATCCAACACCCCTTCATGATAAAAAGCCTAAAGAAAACAGCTATAGAAAGACCACACCTGAATACGATAATAATGACAAACCAATAGCCAGAATCATGCAAAATGGGGAAAAACTAAAAGCATCACCCCTAAAATCAAGAAAAAGACAAGGATGTCCACTATCACCTCTTCTATTCAACATAGAACTTGAAACATTAGCCAGATAAATTAGGCAAGAGAAAGAAATAAAAAGGATACTTATAGGAAAGGAAGAATTCAAATTGTCATTATTTGCAGATGACATGATACTCTACAGAAAGACCCAAAGAACTCTACCAAAAAGCTCTTAGAATTAATAACCGACTTCAGAAAAGTACGATATAAGATCAACATAGAAATATTACTAGCATTTGTGTATACAAACAATGAACAGGATGTGAAAAAATTATGAAAATAATTTTTCAGTTATTGAAAAATAACTGTTGATTCAAGAATAATGAAATATCTAGGAATTAAACTAACCAAGGATGTGAAAAACCTCTACAAAGAAAACTACAGTACTCTGAAGAGGAAGATTGAAGAGGACATCAGAAAATGGGAAGATGTCCCTTGCTCTTGGATAGGCAGAACCAATATTGTCAAAATGGTCATACCTACAAAATTTTGATTCAATGGTTCTAATCAAGATACCTACAACATACTTTACAGATCTAGAAAAAACAATCTTAAATTTAATATGAGCCAAAAGACACCCAGAAGAGCAAAAGTAATTCTGGGCAATAAGAGCAAAGCAGGCAACATAGCAATACCTGACTTCAAGCTGTACTACAAAGCACTAATGATAACAACAGTATGGTACTGGAACAAAAAACAGAAACATGCATCAGTGGAATCAAACTGAGGATACAGAAACTACCCTGGACCTATGCAAATATCTGGTATTTGACAAGGGGTCCGAAAACATGTTAGAGGAAAGATAGCCTATTCAACAAATGATGTTGGGAATATTGGTTATCTTTTTGTAGAAGAATGAAACATGATCCTTATCTCTCACCAATACTAAATTAAAATCAAAATGGATCAAAGATCTAAAAATTAAAAGAGAAACATTAAACCATTTGGTAAATAAAATAGGTAAAATACTTCAAGACATAGGTGTAGGAAAGGATTTTCTAAACAGAACTTCAATTGCACAAGAAATAGCAGCAAAATCAAGAAATAGGGTTATATGTGAGACTAAAAAATAAAGCAAAATAATTAATCAGTAGAGTGACAAGACAACCTACAGAAAGGGAAAAATTTTTTGCCAGTTACCCCTCAGGCAAAGGACTAATATCTAGAATATACAAAGAACTCAAGAAAAACTAACCCACCTAAAATTAAAGACCCAGTCAAGAAATGGTTGAGAGAAATGAACAGATGCTTCACAGAGGAAGAAATACAAATGGTCAACAAATATGTGAAAAAATACTCTACATCTCTGGCCATTAGAGAAATGCAAATTTAACAATGCTACTTATTCCAGAAACAATGCTATCTTACTCCAGAAATAATGGCAATCATTATGAAATCAAAAAACGAATGGTGGCATGGCTGTGGAGAAAAAGGAATCCTCCTGCATTGATGGTGGGAATGCAAACTAGTAAAACCATTATGGAAAACAGTATGGAGATTTCTCAAAGAACGGAAATTAGAAATTCCACAGGACTCAGCTATCTCTGCTAGGTATCTTCCCCAAAGAGCTTAAGTCACCATAGGATAGCGATACATGCATACATACATACTTATGTTTATAGCAGCACAATTCATAATAGCTAAATCCTGGACACAGCCTGTATATCCATCAACAGACAAATGGCTAAAGAAAATGTGTTATCTGTATATAATGGAATACTACTCATCTATAAAGAGTAACAAATTTGAGGCATTTGTAGGAATATAGATTCATCTGGAAAATATAATGCTGAGTGAAACAAACTAGACACACAAGTTTAAATATTGTATGGTATCTCATTTGAGTGAGGCAAAGTACAAAGAAAATGATAAAGGATCTCTTCCAATAGGGAAGTGGTCCAAGGGAACAAGGGAGAGGGGTGAAGAGGAGGGAAAGGGAAAGTGAGAGGAATGAAGATGTGCCATGCACAGGAATCTAATAACCCCAACTAAGGTAAACACTATATGCCATTACATGAGCTAGGACAAATAACATTAACAAGTACGAAAAAGGGGACTAGGGAACTTGAGGAGAATGGGGGAGAAGGAGAGAAGGGGAAGAGTATTAAATAAAACAAGCTGTAAGATGTACGTGTAACCACTCCTAAGATGATTATAAACTCCATTAATTGCAAACATGTACTAATAAAAAATTCACTAAAACATATTTAAGGTATGATGATTGGATGTTTTACCACTGAAATGCTGACATCTTCGCCAAAGTAACTTATAGAATAAAATAAGGTAATAGACAAATCAGTGTTGCTGAGAGATGATGGCTTCCTCGGAAAGGCTTCCAAAAGGAAAAATTAATCATTAAAATGCCATCTGAAATAAGAGATTTTCAGTTTATAAAGTACAAGATGGGCTACAATATTTTTTACTTTTATATTTCAGTTAAATTCTCAACTAGCAAAAGTGTAAGCAAGTGATGGTACAAGCTAAATTTTATTTAATATAATTTTTCCTGAATGACTATGTTTGAGTTTTTATAAAAAATGTTTACCTTCTTGATGAAGTCTGTTTCGTCCCCACCATGGCATTCATCATCTTCTTTTATACTAGGCAATATACTCTGGTTTCATATTTATTA
Organism: Heterocephalus glaber; assembly: GCF_000247695.1. The sequence continues at coordinate 297,828 of NW_004624742.1, read as the reverse complement.
TAGATTATCTCTCTCACCTCACTAGGATGTCCTGTCAGGTAACAGATTTCGTCAGCTGTATTCACAGGATGTATTCTAAATTCTGACTGCAGTATTAAGCACATAGTGGAACCTTAACAAACATTTATTAAATAAGTTGAATAAGGGGATAATTCTTGTGATGCATATTGATTGTACAAGAAGGCATTTTTCTGACATCCAAATGATTAAAAAAATTTAACTTCTCAGTTCTGAATCAGACATACTTTTTAAAAAGTCATATGGCTTATTCTCAAATACACAGATTCACTTAAAATTGAATTTGAAATTGCTGCTTTCTATACTCATGTATAGGCACCACCATCCAGACATTTGAGTACATTGCATTTATCCAGTCACATGTCTTTTGTGCATTTTTGTTAGTTCTTGCTTCAATTCTGAGTAGAAATAGGTAGATTTGAGAAATATAACTGAACCAGAGAAGGGAAGTTGTGTAGTAAGAGTCTGCAAACAGAGGGCATCAGAGAAATGGGAGGGCAACAATGGAGAGGCTTAGGTCTTCACAGTGAATGAAAACGATCTGAACTAACTGCTAGAGAATTTGATGAAGTTTCTTTTTTTGTTTTCCTCTCTCTCTCTCTCTCTCTCTCTCTCTCTCTCTCATCTTTCTTTTTTGACACAGGGTCTCCTATGAACTTGATGCTGGCCTTGAATTCACTCTGTAGCCCAGGCTGGCCTTGAGCTCCTGGAGATCCTCTTATCTCAGCCCCCTGAGTGCTGGGATTACAGACATGCACCACCATGCCTGGCTGGAAATTTTCTTTAAAACAAAATGAATAAAAAGAGATTCTGACTAGTACCCAACACTGTGTTTTGGAGTAAATCTGATTGGCAGAATTACTTGAATTTCTCTAATAATATGCAGCAGCCTAGAAGTATAGAAAATGAAAGGTTATATTAACCCAGAATTAGAGAGTGGAGCATGGTGAAATTGTTATAATGGAAGAGTGAGGGAAATACTATTCGTGTTCCACTGCACTAAAATGCCAGGCCAAAATTATAAATTCAAGTGTTTTCCATCTCATGACCATCAAAAATACATCATAATACTGATTTTTGTTTATGATTTAGCTAATATTGCTTAAAAATATTTTCTGGCTGAATAAAAGTCTGAGTCAAGCTAATTGATAGGTAGGATTGATAAATATAATTTTAATCAGTAAAACCCTATGTGTGAAACTTAACATTTTTAACAAAATCTTTCGAAGCCAATGTTCTACAAGGTTGAAAAGTCCCTGGGCCATTCCTAGCGAGAGCTGAAGGGGCAATGACCTTGTACAGGAGATCAAACTCAGGACCTTGTGCTTGCAAAGCAGGCATGGTGCCACTGAGCTAAATTCCTGCCCTGACAATGACCTTTTATACTACCACATGAACCCTTTCTCTGTTCCACACATTTTGTTAGGAAAATTAACAACAACAAAACAAAATAAAAATACTCAAGCACATTTGTTTAATAAATTCATTCAAAAATATTCAGTATGTTTATGGTACACATCAAGTAGTCAATATCTTACGATGGGGACTGGCAAAAAGATAAATTGAGCCAAACAGATTTCCTCTCATAGAAATCTGAGCCAACAGATACTAAGCTAGTGAGGCATTTCTTATAGAAGCTGGAGCTGAAACAGCACCATGTGCAGTGGGCCAGCTGATCATGACAGCCATTTACTAGTCGAAAGTTCAGAGGAGGAAAAAATAAGCAGTCATATATGGAGAGAGAAAAGATCAGACAGGAATTTAGATTCTCCTGAGGGAGAAATTACAGGACTCAAGAAAGACAGAATGAAAGTCCTCTCCTCAGAATTGCCTCTCTGACTCTCTTTGTCACAGTACCAAGGTCTATTCATATATAAAACACAAGAGACTTCGTTTTCTTAACATAGCCTCAATAAACCTTTGCTTCTCTATTAAGAGGAGCCTAAGTAGAAAATGAAATGGGAATAATGATTTCATTGTGCATTTTTACAAAGATATACAGTACTGTACATCATATTTACCTACTACAGTACACACTAAGTACATACTTGCACTCAGGACACATGAAGCAGCTTTATTTTTCTGTCTTCACATTTATTCTTTTTTAATATGAAAAGAATAAGAAGTAAGGTATAGCCTGAATGTTGTGGCAAAGTGGAACAGCTTGGTGCTACAGCCAAGTGTTATAGCTCTGAGGCACAACCAAGTGTTACAGCTCAGTGTCACAGGTACTGCAATTTGAAGACTCAAGAATCTGAAGGTCACTCTGGAAGAGGTGGAGAAAAACCTTTTATTATGCTAGCAGGTCAGAGGAGTCTGTACTCCAAAGTCTGAGGGCTTCACCAGAAATGAAAGCCTCCTTAATATAGGAATCGACCTGGTAGTCGAGCATGCTCACAGAAGGGAGTTAGGGAACATTCCTGAAAGATATAGTGGGCAAGGATGCTCACAGAGGCAGAGAGGCAGAGCTAACAGAATACTCCTGAGAGGGGCACAGCTAACAGGACATTCCAGAGAGGTCATGCAGTTCAGGCAGTTACAAAACATTTATGAAATTCATTGGGCAGGGGCATTGCCCCACAGCACAAACTGTTACATTTCTGGAACAAAAGATTTTGTGGAAAAAAACATGGAGGCAAGGCAAGGGCCTGTCTTTTGTATAGTGGTACTCTGTCATGAACATGGAAGCTTTCAGTAGGCATGGAAGACTATCACTGATATTCTGGTATTACAAGCCCTGTGGGGAGGCAGGCAGTGTGAACAATCAGTCTGTGGCTACAGAATTAGAGATCTGAGTTCTGGCTCTAGCACAAGCCATGTGACTTTGTCTACACTACTGTTGTCTTTCAAGTCTCAGCTGATATCAATAGAAAGAAGTATAAAACTCACTCTTGGGTAGGTTGTAGAAATCAAAGATGTAACTGCAGCTTCTACCACCTCATGGTAGGTAACTGAGAACTTTTGTTTCCATGTGTGACTTGTTGATGATCCCAAGTTTGGCAAAGAGCAGGACTCTATTTCTGGAATCCATTCATAACCCATTTGCATCTTTCTAAACCATGCATTACTTTGTGTTCATTAAAATAAATTCAGGTCACATTAAGTCTCGGATTTGTTGTTTCCGATTCCGTTTGAAGAAATTATTACCTACCCCTCTTTCCTTCCAGCTGTCCCAGGGTGAATTCTTTCATCATTTCCTCTCTCTTAAGGAATTTTCATCAGTCATTCTTTTAGTTAAGATCTTTTGGCAATAAATTCTCTTCATTTTTCCTCAATTGAGAAGGTCCTGAGTTTCCCTTATGGCTGAAGAAATAGGATTCTTCATTGATACTTTTTTCTTTCAGCACTTAAAAAAATATGTTTTCTCTTCCTTCTGGACTCCAAAGTTGCTGATGAGAATTCCATTGTTAATAGAATTGTTTGTCCCCTAGATAAGCTATCATTTCTCTTTTGCTGCTTTCAAGGTTTACTTTCTTTTCAATTTTCAGCAATTTGACTCTAAATGTATTTTGACATGGATTTCTTTGGGTCTATCTTGTTTGAAGTTCACCTGGTTTCTGGAATCTATAGGTTTTTGTCTTTTGAAAAAATATGAGAAATTTTCAGCTATTTCTTTTTCATCTCCAATTTCTTTCACAAATCCTCTGAGGCTCTGCTAATTTGAATGTTAGATTTTCCCTTGTAGTCTCCAAGTTCCCTGAGGCTCTGTTCACTCTTTTTTTCCTAGTGTTCAGATTGGTCAATTTCTATTGCTCTGTTTTCTAGTTCACTGATTCTTTCTTCTCTTCTCTCCAATCTGTTGTTCATCCCAACAACTGAGTTTTGCATTTCAGTTACTGAATTTTTGAAGTCCTAAAATTTCTACTTTCTGTTTTCTATTTTTTGTTGAAAGTTTGTTTTTTTAAATTAGTTTCAATCATGTGTGCAATTAATTACTAATACAATTTTATCATGTCCCCTTTCAAATCTTTGTCAGAATATTGTAATATCCCTGTCATCTTGGTATTGATAACTATTGATTGGAATTGGAGATCTTCCTGTACAAAAATGAGTTTTGATTGAAGTTTTGACATTTGAAATATTAAGAGACTCTTGATCTCACTTAAACTGATTTTTTTGGATGGTTTCCTTGACATTGGCAGGGGAGGGAGAGGTGCTGCCAAGATAGAACCCAGATTCCCTCCTTGACCTTTTCCCTTGGGGCACACCTCCAGTTATGACTGGAAGTGGATGGAAGGGTTGGCTCCTCACCAAGCCCCCACTGACACCACACTGGCTGGGAGGAGCAAGAATATGTTGTTGCTACCCTCCACTTGGCCTTCACTGATACCACAGGGAGGAGAAAAGGGAGGAGAAGAGGACAGTAACCTTATTACCACATGGCAGTAATGAAAGTCCTGACTCGCTAGACCTTCTCTGTATCATCTCATGGGCAAGGAGAAGGGTTACCTCATGACCCTCCAGGATAGAAGGTCACCCTTCCTGCATTCATGGGGGATGTTGCCCAGTGGAGATGTAGGGTTGCAAGGTGAGTGAGGAGGTCCTTGTACTAGGATCCCCACTTATACTTTGTACGGATGGCTGTAGGAGTGCAGTTTTTATCTATGATATTTAGCTGAGATACAACACTGATTGTCCAAAAGTTACTGTCTTGCTAGGGAGCCTCCTTCCTGGTTGTTTAGCTAGAGAGAGGAGAATTATTTTTTAATTTGTATCTGTTGTTTCTAGATTGCTGGCCTACTTTGACCCCAATTGTGGGACAGATGGGGAAGCAAATGAACAAATCAAGAAACTCATCACTCTTTTGTTTCTCAAGTCTTAAGGTCCCTAGCAGTCAGGCTTCTCTCCACCTTTCAGAGTCTGTTTACATTAGTTATATAATGTAATATATATATAGTTATATATGTATTATATGTTAACATACATATTACATATATGTAATATATACCTATCTGTATGTTAATGTATGTTTCATGATGCAGTGTTAATTCTGAATCTCATATTAGCAGTAAAACCATATTTGCAGTCCACTTTTTCTTTAGCCAGAGGACATAAGTGATGTTAAACTCTCTGCATTCAATTACCATCAATACCACGTAGTGAGAAGTCACATTAAAGGAGTGTTACTTGAGAGTTCACAGTCTAGTAGTTATATACAAAAATGGATCGTTGTGTCAATCAGACCCAAAACCTGCATGCACATCTGGCTCCTCAGAGAAATGTTTATTCTAAAAGGTGCCAACAGTACTAGACACATGTTGAGCGACATTATGACAAAACAAGTGTACAAACAAAAAAAAGTTACTCAATGTGTATTATTTCTGGAGGTGCCATTAAGAGTACAATTTAAAACATCTCAAAGCATCCCTTTGTAAAGACAATGGAAGAATTTCCTTCAGTTTTCTACCACAAGAAGGTAAACAACCATTGTATTTTTTATATTTTAAAGTGAAGAAGCCAATAATGTCTTCTCTGTCTGCCAGAAAGTCCAGAGTCAAATTTGGTAATCTGTTCAGTACCTTATGGCATTGATCATGTATTGAACTTATCCTGTATTTTATTTTCCTATGGATATTTTACTTTTACCTAGGTTTTCTCATGTATTTGTTATTTTTTTAAAAATAGTACAGTGTGTATTTGGTACTCAGACAGAGAATTAAGGCCCAGAACTCCCCAAAAAGGTACTTATAAAATTTTATTTTTTCTTTCATCTTTCATAGGTGTGGCTGCCCCAAATGCCTTGTGGATGACCATATGAATTTCCTGGGAGATATTTCTTTGGCTTCAGCATGCTTGGATGGCAGGTTCATAAAAGATGATCCCACCCCACAGCCTGTTTGGATATCTTTGCCGCTCTGCAGCTATCTTTAATTTGGTCCAAGAATACCTTTGACAACCCATCTATGGTTAGCTAGCAGAATGCTGTGGATGCATGAGCATGCATTTTTCCCACACAAATAGCTTCCCCTATATGCTTAGTGGATTAGCATATACACTGTTCCTCCTTATGCTGCAGCACATGTCTAATAAAGCTTCTTTTGAATTGTACATTTCGCCTGTTCATGACTTCTATCTTGAATAGAGTAGATTGAATTGGTACACTGAGCGATGGTAATAACAAAGACTACCGTCACAGAAAAAAGCCAGCAACCAGGTCTGATAACACTGGTTAGCCAGCAATTAGAGAAAAGCAAAGAGAAAATGGAGTTTCCCTGGAGCTGTCATCTCTATCACTGGAAATGTTCCTGAGGTCTGCCAGTACCTTCTGGCCCCAAGAGGTGACAGATGTATAACAACATGCATCTCCCTGTATAGTATCACTAAGAGGTGATAGCCCTGACATTCAGACTTGTCTGTTAACATTAAAAGAGCTACACTTTGCCTATTCCTGTTTGCTGTCCAAACTGAGGAAAAGAACCCTCATCCAATTGGTAATCATACCTGGTCTCATTTAGTTTACAAATAGATGTGTGAGTGAATATATTTAAAAAAAACACAGAGTTCTTGTAGGCTCCCCCTATTCAACAAGACAGGAAATGAAGCTCAGGTTTGTTCTCAACTCACAAGAGAAACTTAATGAGTTCTGTCATTTTAACCCCACACTATCTTCTTCTGTAAAATAATGAAATATTTTTATCATATAATATATATTATATTTGTGAGATAGACAGTATTTAAAAGCCAAGCACAAGTACTACCTGGAGGACTGAAGCTCCACCATGGAGAAATTGAAGTCCACTTTCAGCTGAGTTAATTCCACCAGTGGCCAAAATGGGAAATCCAGGCAAAGCACGGGCAATGGAGGTTACAGCTCTCAAAGCGATAGGTCTGATTGCTGTTCCTACAGAAAGTGAGGATAATCAATTTTTAGCATGTTGAACTCTGGAACACACTGCCTTGTATTTACCATTATATAGTAATATTGTATTAGAGAAATTTCAAATTTCCTTATCTTTACTAGGATATATAGATATCTAATATATAAATGTTATATTTCAAAGTCTGATAATTTGTCAATGAATGTATTTATTTTAAGAACTTTGATGAGGGCTGGTGATTTAGCTCAGTGGCACCGCAACTGCCTTGCGAGTGCAAGGTCCTGAGTTTGATCCCCGGTACCAAAAAAAAGAACTTTGATGGTATTGCTGAATGATGAGAAGCTATGCAAGTGAGTATAGCAACCCTAGAACTCTTGCATAAAATACATGCAAATTATAATTTGATATACAGTAATGTGTAAAGGTTGTATGGAACATTCAAGCATCTGTTTTTTAAAAAAGCAAGAAACAGAAGGTTTTGAGAAAGAAAAATAATCATACAATACATAAATAGACATACAACTCTGTTATGTTTCTGCAAAGTATAAAGCAGCTGTTGTGAATATAGATACTGTAAAAACAAGCAAGGTGCTGATGAATTTACAGATTCCATATTGCTTTGTACATGTATTTGAAGAAATGTCATGAGAACAATATAATTTTCACATATTAGAAAAATTTCACCAAGTTAAAGATAACTTACTAGAATCAAGTAGTCTCTCTCTATATATAGGTATATTTTTTAAATTAGCCAGATATTAACAGTATATTAGTCCTTAATTTCTTGAAAATCACACAGATTGTCAGAACACTAGAAGCTTTAAACTGTACTAAACCTCCTTTAGACTCTTAGACCCTCAAGTATTAAATATCCAGGATTAAATTAATGGTGTTATAATAGAATAACTTAAGTTGATATTCTTGGTGTTCATTCAAAAGTCAACAGTTCTTTAAAGGTATGTTTTCTACTAAATATAGCTCTACTTGTACAAGAATTTGACACTATTGTAAGTCAGGACCCAACAAAACACACAATATATATCTGGTTCATCCCCATGTAGTATTTTACCATCATTTCCACAAGCACAATCAGCATTATTAATACATATGTATTCAAACTCTCATTTTCAGAAAGCACATAGAGTAGAGTGTATGTGTCTTGAAATTGGTAACTTTTAATTTGAAAAGAATGCATCCTATACAATTCCAACTACAATACTATATTCTAGAAAAAACAAAACTGCAGAGGCAGTAAAAAGGTCAGTGGTTGAGGGAATAGTGGAAGGAGGCAAGGATTAGCACACAGAGCAAAGAGGTTCTTTAAGACAGTGAAAATACTATGTGATACTATAAAGGTGGATGCATGTTGTTGTACATCCATCTTAGTTCAGAGAATGTATAGCACCAAGAGTGAAATCTAACAAAAGTGGACTTCGGGTGATAATATGTCAATTTAAGCTCATCAACTTGAACAAATGTATTACTTGGGGAAGTATGTTGAAAATGAGAGAGGCTATGCACACCAGGGCAGCTGGTATATGGATAATCTCTGTACTTTCCTCTCAATTTTGCTGTGAACCTATGGTTTCTCTAAAAAGATACATTTTTAACAAAGACCTCAGTGACATTTTTTTTTAATCCTGTTCATATTCACTTTGGATAGAATGAAATGCATGGATTACTGATGTTTTTGAACTCAATGCAAAGATGTTTGTGGAAATGTCTGCTTGTTGCTCTGACACACACACACACAAACACACACACAAGCACCCCTTTATCAGTAATTGTTAATCAAGAATATTCAATGCTGATACTTTAGAATATAAGGTATTCAGTTAGAAAAAGTTACAAACTGGACATGAAGACTTTATTTTTACATAAAAATATTTATCAATTATTTCTTTTTACTCTTCAAGTTTGAATCATAAAAAGGTGAAGATGGTGGGCAGGAGAATTTATACTGAGAATACATATATACAATTACATATACATATCTACAGTTACATTAAAAGAAATCTAAATGAGAATAAAATTTAAAGCAAACCATTTTTACAGAAATCTACACCTTAAACCTTCAGATAGATATAAAGCTAACTCTGCACAGTATAATTGACATGTTTTTGACACATACTAAGCTAATGGATTCTTTATATACATGTTGCTTTGAAGTAATAAAGAAATATTGGAATACTACCCCTCTTATTTAGTTGACCCAAGAGACTAAAGAAAATTTGAACTAAGCAGATAAATAATTTATTTCTAACTGCACTGTTAGAAGACTATCATTAACACTAAGGGGTAAAATTTCAAAGTAGTATACAGGGATTCGGCCGCAAATTCCAATTGATATTAATGGACATCAAATGGCAAAATCCCAGGACACAGCTTTGAAAATTTAACCAGTTACATTTAAAGGGCAACAGTATTACACAGGTGTTAAAAAACATCAGCAAATCTTCACTGGCATTTAAGGATGTTCAATTAGGTCCATACGACATTTTCTATCCCATGTTTTTCTTCCTCTTCTGCAACTTTTCTAATCTACTTAATGAACATAAAAAGCTTTCAAACTAATAAAGTTTTCTTTTTTAAAAAAATTAAGGATAATTAACGTTCTCTGAGGAAATGTGATCCAAAAATGAAGAAATGTATCCTTCTGTTGTTGGGCAGTAGTACATTATTAAAGAAAGCTTTTATTTTCACTATAAACTGCATTTTATTTTTAAAAATAACTCAACTGATTTAATATGGCGTATAATCTACCTGTTCTCTGCATGTTTATGGGGAAATCGACTTTATAAATGACTTTTATTCACCAAGAAAAGTTCCGGGAAGGAAACTGAAGGTGTATGAAAAGATCTTTATAAATTGTAATGTAAAAATTTATTTTTAGATTTAAGATGCCAGAAGTGAAGAAATAATAAGTTCAAGATAATACCGTCAGTTTGATCCCCAGTACTCCCCCCAAAAAGATAATACTTTCAGTTTTAAGGAAATGCATATAACAGTATAATACAGACATATATATGTGCATGCCAGTTAGATTGCAGAAAGAGTTCCAGAATCACAGCAATACAAGACTAGGAAGAAGCCAGTTTGAAACATTTAAGAAATGTAAATTTAGGTTCTATACTTAAGGAAAGAACAAGTTGCACAAAACTGAACAAGCTTCACAAAATTGAAATCCTATAAGCTTAAATGAACCAATAGGTGCTATGCAGTTTAAATCAATCTCTCATCTGCGTGGGGCACAGGGCAGATGAACCTATTAGGAAGTTCAGTTACATCAAGCCATTCTGCTTCAACTGTATGGAATCCTCCAAGAAAAATCAAGGTATTTTAGGTCTCCACCTTTTGAAACGAGCTGCACTTTCAAACTTTGAACTGGAATTTTGAGTTGCACCATTGTTTCTGCCTAGAACTGTTGGTCTATTATCAATCTGGGCCCTTCAAGTAGTCAAAACTTAAAATTCAAATCAGTGTATCGAAGTCACAGATATTTAAGACACTGCATGTAACTTTTTTGGATTGATTCCTGCTTTAGAAAAACATTTCCGTAAGCCAGAGATTTCTGAATTGTTAATCAATCTGATTTTGATGAAATAATTTTTCCTTAAGAAAATTACAGTATTGTTTTTGAAATATCATTTTAAACACAATTTCAAAAATGTTACTATTAGGTATAATATGAATTGATATGTATACAGGAATTTAACATGATGAAATTGGGATTCTTACAACTTTCATTTATCCTTTATATGTCCATCTGTCTGTTCACAAAATATTTATTAAGCACTTATATCTTTATTTTCCTGATTAATCTGTTTGTGTCCTAACCATATACCCAGGATAGATACTCTGAACATCAGCCCTCATGATCTTAATAGGTTGCTTCAAGGTAAATTGTTCGAGTCTAATTATTCATTGTGTACTAATGTTCCATTAGAAAAGTACATATTTGTTTGAGTATCATGATTTCTAGAAAGAAAGCAGACAGGCAGACAAAAGGGGTTATAGCTGAAGTTGAACGCTAGTTGCATTAATTACAAGCTGCAAGATTTTCTGAAAATTTCTCAATTTCAGTGTACCTCAATTCAAAGAATTTTAATAACAACGTTATAGAGTAATTTTGAGGATTATATTATTTCATGTATTTCAAAGGCACATATGAAAAATTATAGAAGAATTTGCTATTGCAATCTGTACTAACCTCAAGGGCAATTAATTTTAGAGAAAGCATTTAGTTTACTTTGACACTGCCTCCCATGCTATTCTTGCATGTTTAGTGATACAATGAAACAAATTTTTAAATTGGAGACAGAAGCATGATGCCTATGGTAATAGAACTTTATGTCCTCTGTCATCTCGAGAGAACCACGCAGTACTTTCCTTTTTCTCCTTCCCTAACAGCTGTAGTTTATCAATGCCATAATTTTGATAAGATTACTTTGACTTCAAAGGTAAAAATCTCAAAAGCAGACATCAATTATTTAAACAATTTTTGAGAGCCAAAAGGTCCATATATGAAACCAATATACAAGGTTTTAAGTTTACTGATGAAAAAAGAGAGAGTGATATACTTTGAGTGAATCTTTGGTGAGAAAAATAATTTTTAGTGGCAAGATAAGTGTGGAACATATGCTAATTTTGGATAATCAGAGTTTGAATAATTGAGTTTAATTCTGTTTGCTTTTTTCCTAATCATTTGACTGCTAGGACAGCTACTATTACACAATTAATTGTAAGAACTAAGTCCACAATAAACTCCCTGATAATAGCTTTAGCTGATAATAAAACAGAAATTGGGTTATAATACATACTCACTTGTTCTCATTGTGTATACAAAAAATGTAGTTTTAATTTGCTTACATTAATTAAAAATATAATGAATTTAGTGAGTACCACATTCATTAGAAATTGAACTTTGTCTAAGTGTTAATAGTTTTAACATTATCCAGAAGAAAGAAAATATTAATAAATCAAGAAATTCAAGGATTGAAGAGTTGAAAGTTGATTCTTATAAACACATATAAATGAAGCACCAACAAATTTATTCCTTACTAAAACAAGTTTAAAATGTTAATGAAGCTAATATACTAATAAATATGTGAGGCACAGCTATTTAAAAATACATCTTTACACATGGTCCTCTGAGAACATTAGCATAATTCAAACAGAAAATTAAGTACTGAAAGGATCTAGGGTTATATGTAGAACTGTGAAATCTAAAGGAGAGAAATGAGAAAAAGCAAAAGCAGTTGTTTTATATTATTATTAAATAACTAAACTAAAATATTTTCTTTGGAACAGCTGAAATTTTTATTATTAAAATATTTAAATTTAAGTTGTATTTTTATTTCTTTTTCCAAGTCTTCATATCTTTATAGCTATATTTATCTGCACCTTAACATATTCAGTATGTCCACTCAATTTATATTCAATAACTCTGTACCTAGCCTGTGCCAGGTAATTTATTTTAAAGCAATAGAATTAACAGTCTTCACCAATAATGGGGTCCTTTTCCTTTCTTGAAGGGTCAGCTGCTAATAGTGGGAATAGCAGGATCACTCATTCATGTGATTTCCATAAGTCCAAAACTGAGGCTGGGGCTTCATGTACATGGTGTAACTTAACCCTTACAACTCCGTGGAGACAGACACTGTCATCTCTATTTTTTATATGAATAAAGAGAAGCTCAAGCTGAATAAATAACTCATCCAATGTCACATGGTTTAAAAGGAATAGACTGGGATTAAAAAGCAAGTCTCTGACAAGAGGATCGTATGTTTCAGTGATTATTGGGAAATGTCAGTGTAATAATTGCAAAGAGGGATGTCTTTACCTGAGAAAACCAGTATTAATATTGTCTAATGCTAAGGGCAAGTGCATAAGGGAAACAACTGTGTTTAGACCTTAGCTCGGTTGCTTTATATGATTGTGACTTTGAGCAAGATCTTTAACCTCTTAAAACACAAGTCTTCCCTATCTGTAAAACAGGGACTTTATGTCAATATTTCTTGGCAATTTAGAGAGTATTAAATTATACAATTCATGGAAAGCAGTCAGCACAGTGCTTAGCTCATAGTATATATGTTCATAGTATTACCAAAACCAGAGAAACTTGACCAGAAAAATAAACATATAAAGAAAAACAATACTTAAGGGGTGGATTGGGGATTTTATAATGCATATTAACTTATTTTAGAAAATTCTGATTATTCATAGCTTGAGTCTACCATTGTAAATGTGAATATTTTAATGAATAAAACTTTATTATATTTTAAAATGTAATTTATGATATCTAAATAGATATGGATTTTCATACAGATATTCAGTTCCATGGAGTCTATCACAGTAGACACAAAGTTACATGAACACAGATGACTGATAAACTCAGAGGCATTTGAAATTGACATTCAAATATCTTTAATATATAACATTAAGAATTAAACACAAGGAACAGAATAATACATATGGTATGGTCTCAACACTGGCAAAAAGTGCATGATTACATTTACTGCACATGCATGTAAATGTGAAGAATGTTGAGTTTTAAACTCTTAAAAGTCATCATCTCTGGGAAATCAGGTGAACCCAACAGTGAGGAGTTTGAAGAGGAACTTTTGAGCTTGATAAGTTACACTTGACATTGATTTTTTTCAGATAAGGCATTTATAACTTACATGGTAATGAAAAATGACTTTTTATAATCTTCCTAAAATTCACTTAATAACAGTAAGTGTCACTAGAATTTGGGCTGTGAAATTTTTATTTATGGGATGTGCAATGATTCCATTCTCTGTATGTCCAAAACCCACATTCAGTTCTGTGCACATTATTTTCAGTGAAAGATTAACAAAAAAAAGTGAATAAGATGATCTTTCTTGCCACTTCTCCTCTTTCACACACAAACACACACACAAACACACATACACACACTTATATCCCTGGATAATGGCTTAAGGGAATTCTAATAGTTGTTTTCAAATGTTTGAAAGGTAATCAGTAAGAAATGGTTTTTTTTGAAAGCAGACATAGAACAGTATATATTTTAGGTTTTATTACTTATTATTATTATTTTTTATAAATTCAGCAATAAACTGAGCTACAATGGGACCTTGCTATTCCTTGAATCTACACAATACCTTAGTAGGCAGGATGCAATAGAAAGGCTTTACTAATGTAGGACATATTAGATCTTTTCCCATTCAAAGACTGAGGATACAGTAAACTTTGTCATGGCAGTTTAAAAAGTAATCTTACATGCTTTATAGATTCTCAAGAGGTAGTACAGATAAAAAGTACAAAAAAGCAAGCATAGTTAAAATGAAATTTTAATATTAAGTATATAAAGTATAAATTCTTCTTCTTAGTGTTTTGTAATTGCCAGCTATTTTCCTATGTATTTTTGCATACACTGTCCTGATGATATCACTATGACAGAGGTGTTTTGTCTCAATTTTAGAAACGTGTAAACTCAGACTCAATTGGGATAAATATCACACCCTCAAGATCACTCTATAAGAAAGTGTGGATCCAATATTTGAACCCAAGCGCACTTAACTCCCAATATCATACTCTTAACTGCAACGCTATACTTTTTCCTTGTGTTAAATGTTTGAATATAAATGAAGTTTCAGAAAGATGTTTTTATAAATAATAAAGATATATTATTCAGGTGATAAACCAAGAATATTATCATTATATTAATAATTGGATGGGAGTTAATTTACAGCTAGAGTAGTTAGCAATTGCTGTAAGTAAAGTGACCATATGGCCCAGTTTACCCAGGAGAATCCCAATTTATTATACCTGTACCTATTTGTAATTACATGATGTAATTATAAACAACACTATTTTTGACTCCAAAAGCATTTCAATTGGGATGATAAATTACAAAATCATACTAGCTACAACCAATGATAATTATATCTAAGAATGATAGGACGACAATTACAGAAGCAAGTGAAATTTGATTTACAAGAAAACCCATAATGTATAAAGAACTTAGAAACTCACTACATTGTCCAAGACATAAAATGAAGAGCTAAGTATCTTTTAATGTATTACTAGAAGGAAAGACATAAAGCTTTTACTACACATAACCTTTGTGTTCTTTCTATTTTCAACCTGTAGGTGGCCACCACAAGCTATACTTATTAAACAACTCATTAGTAGCATTTTCAATACTGTCATCTTCAGATAATTAGCAATTTATTTAAATAACCAATTTCTGTGGAAATAATTGCCAAGAAATGCCCTGAACCTACTTTTTATAAACTATAATAAAAGTGTTAAGATAATCCCTGACATTTGCAAATGCCATTAGTTCACCTTTCCTTTTGATAGTGCTATGGCATTATGTTTAAACAATTACCTGATAACACAGCAGTTTAATGAAACAGTACAGTAAGCACATTCTTCAATATGGCCAGAGAGGACATTCAGATTTAGAAAAAAATCCAATGTGCTGACATGTTTACAGAGGAAAGACACAGCTAGAAAAAAAGGATCATTGAAATAGGCACATTTTTGTGATTTCCAAGTTGTTCTAATTTACACGGGAGATTCTACAACATGCGAATTTTCTTTAGAAATAAGAATGGAGATTTTTGTGAACTGATTCATATAATTGGCTGGTGCAAACAAAATAATATACATCTATAAATATGTATAAAATATTCAATATATTGTTTGCTTTATAATCTGCATACAGAAGAAAAGATACAAATTTTACTATCAGTCTTAAACATTTCAGTACATTTTGGCCTAAAAATGGTCCACAATTTTAAAACAGAGTTATCAAGAGTAACTATAAGTAATTGATAGACTTCAAATAGTGTTTAGCATTGATAATGGACAAAATCCCTGTTTCCTCTTTGCTTTTCAGCAAACTGTCCCACTAAGAACCATTGATGGGGGAACATGTAATGTTTCTGGGTTGCCTGTGGTAAAACTCTGAGACTTTTCATATTTTCTAAATTACATGTGCTAAAATGAAATTATAACCCCAACTCAATAGCAATATCTTTTTAATTGCTCTGGTAAATTATCCACATATTTTATATGCTCACATAATTATAAATCACATATGCATTATTCCCATTACAGATAAGGAAATTCAGGCAAAAAGTGAAGTATGTAAGAAAGGTATGTGTATGTAAGAAAGGCAGGGTTGTGTGACTACTTAATTTATTACAACAAGAAAACAATTAGTTTATAATATCACAGTAAAATCCACTGCTAGGATTAAATATGAGAGATTTTCTGTATTTTCAGATTACCATATGCTTCAGTATCTCCCAGATTAGTACTTTTGCAACATATTTTGTCTATAAATTTAAGGAGTTTATCTATAAATATAAGTAGATGAACTATTCAAAAGAGACATTTTGAACCATTACAGAGTTAGTAGACTTGATATACAAACATTTCTCATGTGGTTTTTACTTCAGGATGTCCAAATCAAAAGGTTTCATACTACATAAATTCTCGCCATTCTTTGTGTATTCACAGATGGTTATTTGAAAAGCAGAAAACGGAAGATTATAGTAATAATGATAATGCTGATGATCAGAATTGCATTTTACCCTTGGGAAAATCCAGGATGAAAACTAAAGTATTTTATTCCAAGAATATAAAAAAATAACAAACAGTTCTCCCATTCACTAAAATCTTATTATTTTTCGAAAAGTCATGATTTTGTTTCCTCTGACATCTGTGCCCTGCTTGCTCTGAGGGTAGTTCTATGGCCAGGGGTCCATGGTAGTGCCTGCCACACTGTAAAACCTTTCCTTTCATTCTCAGTAATGCATTCTCTTTTCACTTGACAATGAATTACATGTGTACATTTCTGTGCTCTGGGATAAGACTGCATTCCTCTGAGTCTGCTGAAACCCACAGAGTATATAAGGCAATAATGTTTTGTTTTCTTCTTTAGGGTGGACAATTTTCAAAGATGTAGTCTAGACAAGGACAACTGCATATGGGCCCATGTTGGAACCATCTGAGAACAAACACTCTCTATAAAACTGACAAGGCACTTTGGAAAGGAGGGTTCTACTGATTAGTTGCTCTCTTGATTCACTGACAACCATTTTTTTTCCCCTGAATTTCAGTAGGGTAGAATACAAGAAATTATTTCTATATTTTCAGTTAAAAGTCCCCTCCCTCCCTTCCTTTTCTTCCATCTTTCATGCTTCTTCCCTCCCTTCCTTTCTTCTTTCCTCTTTTCTTCCTTTGTCTTTCCTTTTGAAGTGCTGAGGGAGGTTATTTCTTGCACCCAGCAGAGTGACCCCTTGGTGAAGGCAGCAGAAACAGTGTTCTCTACAAACTTGTAGGTCAAAATAGGTGAGATGAAAAAAATGGGTAACACATATGTACATGCCATTTTTTGTGAGAGCAGACAACAGACAATGTAGAAACTCAGAGGACAGGGAAAGCTGGGAAGACCGAGGTGGTCAAGGAGGGCTCTGTGCGAGGCACATGACTCCAGCTGGACACTCTGAAGATTAATAGGTAGGTCAGGGGCCGGGAAGTAGGATATTTCAAATTCAAGCAAGGGTTGGGACCCAGGTTAAAGAAACGGTTTATGGTACTGGAGAAATCATTTCTGTGAAATATTTATATGAATACCAGAGTAGTCTCTGAGGGTGAGAAAAAATACACAATACACCCAGAAGGACAGAGATGTTGCCCAGTTGGCAGATGAGAGCCTTTCCTCCGTTCCCCAGGTACAAAAATCACCTTGAGTGTAATATTTCATTTTTAAAAATGCTTGGTGTCTGGCTTGCATCTCAACATTATCTGAACAAAATAAGAAAGTCCAAAATGTTATTAATTTAAAATATCACTATTTTAATTGCAATTAGTAAATATTATTAAAGTAATTAACATCACTGTTATATTAGTGAAATATTTTCCAGGGTAAACTAAAGAGAATATATATTCTTTGTATATGTATCTGGATGTAGCCTTTCTACAGATTCTAAGGATTTTTCTAGTCTGATGAAAGAGTATTAGAATTTCTATCAGACAGAAAGAAGAGATCAGGCTTAAATAAGAATTTTATGTTTTATTTTTTCAGTATATAAAAAGCTCATGTAACAGAAGAAAGTAAACACTGCACTTCATTTAACTATTCAACAACTATTTCTAGTCATGTAAACTTTCATTTCATAGGTGCATTTATACTTTTAACATATAAATACCACAGAAAATGTAGTATGTATAAAATAAAGCACATGATCAAACAATTAGGAATGGGGAAAGCATTTAATACCATAGTACTTCAGACAAGGTTTCCTAAGTATTGCATGGAGATCTCATATTACCCTAGACTGCGAAGATACACATCAGCCTTTCTTACTGTACTAGGGGAACCTAGATGCTCAAACTGGGAATCTTGCCTCAAGCAAGCTGTCCATTTTATTTATTTATTTTTCCTTAGATTCTTTTATTGGTACATTTT
>NW_004624742.1:255065-279422 GCF_000247695.1 Heterocephalus glaber | reverse complement strand
TTTTTTTTTGGTAGCAGGGATCAAACTCAGGTCCTTGTGCTTGCAAAGCAGGTGGTGGAACCACTGAGCTAAATCCCCGGCCCAAGCTGTGGGTTCGTAAATACCCTAAGCCACTTAATGCTTTGGGACTCTAGTGTGCAAAATAAGAATGCTTCTCTGCCAAATGGATAGTTAGCAACCAGTAGCTATTTGGATAACCATTAAGTAGGTAAGAATTTTTGATGTAACCAATTCAGAACCAGATAAACTCAAATTAAATCTTCCATGTAGAGCAGGTAACACAATGACAAGTACATGTTAAGTGCTTAATAAGTAGTGCCATCATCGCAGACTAAAATAATAAAATAATGGATAAGAAAGCAATATGAACAATTTTATGGAATAAATGTAACAACTGAAGTAAAATGGACAAATGCCATGCAAAACACAACTAACCAGGGCCGGGGATTTAGCTCAGTGGTTTCGCTGCCTGCTGCGCAAGCTCAAGGACCCGAGATCGATTCCCAGTACCAAAAAACAAAACAAAAGCAAAATAGAAAAAACAACTAACCAAATTTGTGACAATGAAAAACAGAAAATCAAAAGAAAAAATAGGTGGGCCCCGGAATTTAGCCCAGTGGTTCCGCCGCCTGCCTCGAAAGCGCAAGGTCCCGAGTTTAATCTCTGGTACCAAAAAAAAAAAAAAAAAAGGACCCATAATTATTACAAAAATTGAATTCATAATTAAAAGCATTTCTACACAACAAACTGCAGTCCAGATGGTTTCATCCTTTCTCTTTTCTTCCTTTCTCCACAGACGCAACACAACCCCAAATGCCAGTGAAATTTCTTTGAAGAAACTGATTACCTGATTCTAAAACTTGCATGGAAATGCAAAGACCTAAAATAGCAAAAAGTAACCATGAAAAAGCAAACAGAATTCAAACACATTAACTCACTTTAGGACTTACACTTAATCTTTAAATACAATAGTATTAAAATATACAACAAATAAAGGAAATATACTGGAGTACTGAAAAAGTCTCCACTGACCAGGTTTATTGATTTTTGACTAAGGCACCAAGTCCCTTCAATTTGTGAAAGAAAAGTCATTCTACAAATAGTGCAAACCCCTGCCTCTCACTCTGTATAACAATCAACTCAAAGAGAGTCAGATATAAATGTAAGAACCTGAAACTACCAAACTACTAGAATAAAATAGGGGAAATGATTCAAGGTAATAGGAAGGGCAACAATTTTTTGGATAAGTTCTCAAGAGTTACCAAAAAGAAGCAAAAATAGATAAATGGAAGTATAGCACACCAAGAAGTTTCTGCATATAGCAACAGGAAACAATCAAGAGAACGAAAAGACAAGTTACATAATGGGAAGAAATTTAGGCAAACTATTCATCTGACAAAGAATTAATATCCAGGATGTATAAGAAACAATAACAAAAACAAAATAATTTACTTTGTTATTTTTAATTTTTATTAGCATGTTTTCAGTACATGATGTTTTCATTCCTTGCATGTAGCCAGTATATGTTCATAATATACCTTCATAATTTTTCATCCCTTTCTCCTCTTCCTCCATCTCATGATCCCCTTTCCATTTAATAAATATCTATATCCTTACTTTCTGTTATCTACCTTATATTTTGCTCTTTATTTGTGATTTGAGTTTCTCATATAAAAGAAACCATGGTATATTTAAGCTTGTGTGTCTGATTTATTTCACTTAATATTATGGTCTCAGGGTGCATCCATTTTCTTACAAATGACTCAAGTTCATCTTTGTGGGCAAGTGGTACTCTACTGTGTGTAGATATCACATTTTCTTTATCCATTCATCTCTTGATGGGCAAATATGCTACTTCCAAGATTTAGCTATTATGAATTGTGCTGGGCAAAATAAATAGGGACTTTTCAAAAGAAGAAATTCAAGTGGCCACAAATTTATCAACTCCATTAGCCATTAAGAAAATGCAAATAGAAACCACAATGATGTATCATCTCTCCAGAGTTAGGATGCCAGTATCAAAAAGACAAAAATAATAAATATTGTATGTGGAAAAAAAGGGAACTCTTAAACATTGTTGCTGAGAACAGTTAAACTGGATTGATTTGATTGGCTTTACAGTTGCAAGATTAGTGAAGCACATTTCTGTTTGTGGTCTGGGTGGGATATGGATGCATGATGTTGGATGTTTTATCTGGTCCCTGGCCACTTTCTTTCTGGCAATTTTCCCCTGTCTCTATTCCTCTCTTTAGCATGGAAATGTTTACTCTGTGCCACTGTATATTTGGAATATATAACTTGAGTTTTTAATTTTCAGGTAAGATTTTGCCTTGAGTCTGTAAGGGGACTTGGACTTTGAAACAGTGCTGGAACTGTTAAGACTTGGGGGAGGACATTATTGCATTTTTGGTTGTACAAAGGACTTAACATGGTAATATCATGTTAGGTAAAATTATGACCTTTTGTTTATTTGTAGATAAAGTATAGTTTAAGGAGATGTAGTTGACTGTCAAGTTGACAAAGGGTAGAATGTGACAGTTAAACTGGGTATGTCTGGGCATGCCATAGAGGTGTGACTTTGAGTACTACATCAGGGCCTTGACCTCTACCCCTCTAGCACTTTTCCTCTGCACTGCTTCTGACCACTATGAGATGATCAGCATTCCTCCCCCAATCCTCTCTATGGTGTTTCTACTTTGGAGCCAGCTGACCATCAACTGAACTTTCTGAAACTTTGAGCCAAATTAACCTCTCTCTTCCTTAACTTGTGTGTCAGTTACTTTTTTTTTTCACCAGCAATGGGAAAACTAACCATTACAGGAGGTTACTCAGAAAAACTAAAACTAAATCTTCCACTTATCCAGCTATCTCACTTCTGGATATATACATACTTTTTTTGCTTTTTGGGTACTGGGAATAGAACTGAGGACCTTGTGCTTGCAAGGCAGGTAGTGGCACCACTGAGCTAAATCCCTGGCCTTTCTGGGTATATATTTAAAAGAAATGGCATTAATATATCAAAGGACCTGTACACACCCACGGTTACTGTCACACTATTCATAGTAGCTAAGGTAAAATTTTAATCTATGTGGTCATAAATGAATGAATGGATAAAGAAAATGTGATATATATGTAAAGTAAAATAATATTCAGTCACAAAAAATATATTCTATCATTTGCAGCAAAACTGATGAAATTTGATGCTAGTAAGTTAATGAAGATACAGACACAGGAAGATAAATATCACTTGTTCTTTGTCATATGTGGCTGTTCAAAAAGTCAATTTCAATGTGTAATGGTGATTACTAGAGGCAGGAAAAATGTAGGGGTAAAAAGGTAGAAGCAGGTTGAATACAAGACACTAAAACAGAGTTAGATAGAAGTAATAAGTTTTCATGTTCTATAGAAAAGTGGGATTACTAAAAAAAAGAAAAGTGAGATTACTATAATTCTATGTAAATACTATAATAATGATAATGTATTATATGTTTTATGAATAACTAGAAGACCTCAAAATTTCCAAATACAATGTATCAGTAAGGTGGTAGAAACACTAAATATCCTGGCTTGATCAGTACATAGTGTATACATGTATTGAAATATCACACTGTAACTCATAAGTATGCATAATTTTTGTTGAATTAAAAAAATTGCTTAATAAGATTGAAATGTTAAATACACTGATTTGATCATTATATTCTATTTACATGTGTTAAACTGTCACACTGTACCACATGAATTGTAGAACTAAAGTAATAATAAAGAACCATGACCTCTATCTCATTTCAAATAAAAAATTGTGAAAATACAAAGGATGGCACATAAATCTAAATGTAAAACTGGTAACTATATATTTCCATGAAAATAAAAGCAAAAGAATCTCTATCAGCTTCAGTTAAGCAAATATTTTTTCAAAGGATCTCAAAAGTACTGAACTGAAAAATTAATTCATCAGAAGCTATCATTAAATACAAACTGGAAATAAAAGAAAAAAGGAAATGAATAAAGAAGTCAGTCTAGAAAAATATTATACTCACACATATATTTAAAAAAATAACTCATTCTAAGATATACAAAGTCCTAAAAACCAGTAATGAAAAGATGAATAACTGAATTAACATGGACAAAAGACTTGAACAGATCTTTTAAAAAAGAAAGCGTGTAAGTACACAAAAAACTGTGCCATATCAGATAAAAACAAATTAAAGCCACCATAAAATATCATTTCACATCTACAAGAATGGTTAAAAAATATTAGTAACGCCAAATATTGATGAGAAAGTAGAATACATGGAACTCTTAAATATTGCTGGTAGGGTAGAAAAGTATAAAATGATAGAACCATTTTGGATACTTCTTTGGGAGTTTCTTTAAGAACTTAAATACACAGAGAGGAGAAAATGGTGGAGAAGTGTTCAGCAGCAAAATCCAGCCTCTCTGAGATCTGGAATCCAGACATTTGGAAAAATAACAACTTGGGAAACAGAAAAAAGTAAAATAAAAAAAAGAACTAGATTTTCAGGAACTGGGAAGGAAAATCAGAAGCTAGAGAAGTTGGAGAAATGGACTACAACACAGAAAAAAAAAAAAAAAGCAATCTTCAAGCTTAATCCAGCTCCTGGGAAGGGGATCCTATTTCTGCAGGTGCAAGTAAGCACTCAGGGCTCACAGCACCAGGGAGAAATGGTGGACTATGTAGTGGTGTGGACCCCAGCAAGAGCCCATAGCTGTTGAGAACTGCAAAAACAGCATGGGATTTTGTTCTGAGGTGACTCCTCCTACATGGAGGCAAGAGCCAGTGTGGCACCTGCCATATTGCCAGAGAGTGCTGAATCTGGGACCATGTTGGAAAGGATTATTTAAGTCTAGGGCTCTGAACAACTAAAAATCGACCTCATTTCAGGGTTTCCAGTGAAACCTTCCCACAGTTACTGGGTGAGAGATAACTAGAGGAGACAGTCTCAGACAGACTGTAGGCTAAACACAGAACTCCTAAGTGTAAACTCAGGCCAGGAAGGACATGGACACCACCCTCCATTGTGAGAACTCAGGGCAGGCTTGAGATAAGTGAAGAAATGATTGGGTCTGAAAGTGCCAACATTAAGTACTTGAACCCTTGCCCTGCTACCTACATCAAGCAGAGATCTGAGGTTTGCTTGTCTTCCCCATTTCCCAACATAAGCAAGGCTGTACCTCCTCTTGGAGGGTTGCCACCACTTAGGGTAAACAGTGGGCCCTTTGGAACAGGGTGGCCCCTCACAAGCCCTTAGGTCATAAAACTAGGCAGCAAAAACTGACTTGCTGGATTCTAAAACTGTGAATCTTGAAAGAATAAACTCATTCAAAACCACCGAGAAATTTTTTCTTCTCTGTTTGAGGGCTCATTTTCCTTCTATTTTTCTTTCTTCTTCACTGATTTATTGGAGTGTGAGGAATTTTTCTTTTTTTCCCATCTTCTTTCTTTTCTTCCAATGTTTTCCTCTTGATGTTTTTCTTTTTTCTCCCCTTTTAATTTTATCTTCTTTTTCTTATTTGTTCTTTTCTTTTGCCTATATCTAAATGTCTTCTCTTCATTTACTATTGTTTAACTTTTCAAATTATCCTCATTTGTTTTCCAGTTCCCAACACTCTCTGTCTTTACTAGTATAACCATAAAGGCTAATTAATCTTTACACAGTTAGTTAACTGTATGCTATTACTGTTGTATTTCTTTTTATTGCTAGTGGAGGTATAGTCATATTTAACATTTATTCACTGTATATCAATATTTAGTTTGTCTTAGTGTTTATACTACAATTATACATATCTTTTCTATGGTTCAGGGTGGTACACTATTGGTTTTTATGGTATGTTCATATCCGGTTTGTCTTTCTGATTTATTTGCTACTGCCAGGGTCACACAGTTGTTCTATTAATAGGTTTCTCTATATGCCAATATCCAGACTACCATCGTGCCATTAACAATGCTGTGGTTCATTCCCCAAGAACTGGGTACTGAGCCAATTACACTGAATCCTTCTCTCCTAAATTAATGGAGATGGCCGGATCTTGAGACACAGGCAAAAAGACTAGTTAGCCACTCCCAGAGTGCATCACTGAAAAGCAAATGCTAACAAAACAGATATCCATACTAGCAACAAAGTCTTTCCACTTTAGAGCCTGCAAACCTCGGTACATAACAAAACAAAGCACATTAGAAACATGAGAAGATAAGGGAACAAAATGCCTCCCCAAACACCCAAATCATCCAAAACTGAAGCATGGGAAATCAAAAAGGAGAAGTGCAAAAGCCAGACAGCTGAGTTATTTGAAAGAATAAGAGGAGATTAAAAAAGACAATAAGGTGCTCAGTGGTCTCACAGAAGATATAATTAAACAGATAATGGATGTAATAAACAAAACAATCAGGAAGATTACAGGAGACAGTAAAAAAAAAAAAAAGGCTAATTGAGCTAAACAAAATGATACAAAACATGAATGACCAAGTTAACAAAGAGCTGGAGTTCCTGAAAAGGTTCCAAACCTTTTCTAAAAGAAATTTCCAAAATAAATCCAAGAGATTAAGAATTAGAAAGTATGTGCAGCAAATGTAACCAATGTGGGGATAGAATTAAAAGACAGGGTGGCTGTCAGAGACCAGTTGTTCAGAGACACCTTACAAACAACAAGAGAATGTGAAAATGGATCCAGCAGGTGCAAATGACACAAAGAGAACTAATGTAAGATCAACTGGCATAAGTGAAAAATCACAAGACAGCACAAATAGCATAAAAAACCATTTAGTGAAAAAATATCAGAAAACTTTCTGAATATAGAGAAAGAAACAGACAGATAACAGAGGGATATAGAAACCCAAATAGCCATGGTCAAATGAGAACCTCTCCATGCCACATCATAGTAAAAATCCCAGAATACCAACACAGAGCTGCTAGAAAACAGCAACAAATCACTTGCAAATGTAAACCCATTAGAATTACACCATAGTTCTCAACACAAACATTTAAGAGAGCTTGAAGTGAAGTTGTTCAAGTCCTAAAAGAAAAAGAATATTCTAACCCAGATTCATATATCCTGCAAAACTAGCTTTCAAAATTGATAGAGAAATAAAGTATTTCTATGAAAAAGAGCACCTCATGAAATTCATGAACACCAAACCATCCCTATAAAATATTTTCAAGATTATCCTAGAAAGTGACAATGAAGCCAACAAGAACAATTAGTCAAACAGAATGAATACACTAAGAAGGGTGAAGAGTTAAGCAGAAGAAGAAAAAAAGGAAATCAGCAACAGAAAAATAATTCAATGGCAGGAATAAGTCAGTACCTTTCAGTAATAATTCTCAATGTGAATGGTCTCAATTCCCCAATCAAAAGACACAGATTGGCAGAATGGGTCAAGAAAGAAAACCCAACAATATGCTGTACACAGGAACATATTTAATCTAAAAAGAAATTCACTAATTAAAAATTAAAGGATGGAAAACAATATGCCATGGAATAGGAAACTGAAAACAAAGCAGGAGTATCTATCCTAATTTCAGATAAAGTGAACTTCAAGTCAAAATTGATCAGAATAGGCAAAGAAAGTAACTACACATTGGGTAAGAGAACACTTAAATAGGAAGAGATTACAATTATAAATATATATGCACCCCAAACACTAGCATGGCCAACTTCATAAAACAAACACTGCTGAAGTAAAAAAAAAAAAAATCACATAAACAACAACACAACTATAATGACTGACTTCAATATCCACTGACACAAGTAAGTCAACTAGATAAAAAAAAAAATCCATGAAAAAATATTAAAGTTGAACAAAATCTTCAAACAAATGGAGTTAATATCGACCAAGTGTTCCACCCAGTAGCAAAATATGTATTATTCTCAGAAGCATATAGGACCTTTCCAAAACAGACCATATGCTACCTCATAAAGCATGCTTAAGTAAATGCAAAAAAATCAAAATTACCCCATGCATATTTTGAGATCATAGTGATATTAAATTAGAAATCAATGGCAAAAGAAACCACAGAACTTCGGTTGCATAAGAAATAATAACAAGAATAAACAAATGTGATCACATCAAATTAAAATAACTTCACAACAAAGGAGACAATGAAGTGAAGAGACAACCCATAGAATGGGAAAAACCTTTCGCTAGATGTTCTTAAGGTAGAAGACTAATATCTTGAATATATAAAGAAATAAAAAGATCCAATTAAAAAATAGGTAACTGAAATAAACAGGCCCTTCACAGAAGAAGAACTAATGGCCAATAAGCACATGCAAAAGTGTTCAACTTTTGCAAAGTGGCCAATCTCTCTGGCCATTACAGAAATATAAAATAAAACAACACTGAGATTTGATCTTGTTCCAGAAAGAATGGCTACCATCAAGAAATCTAATACTAATAAAAAGTGTTGATAAAGCTGCAAGGAAAAAGGAACCCTTTCAACAATATTTTTAATGGAGTATAAACTAGTGTAACTACTATAGAAATCAATATGAAGATTCCTCAGAAAACTAAAGCTAGAAATTCTATTCAATTCAGCTAGTCCCCTTCTTGGTATCTTCCTGAAAGAGTTAAAAACATATTACAGTGACCCATGCATACCCATTTTTATAGCATCACAATTAACAACAGGTCAGTCGTGGAAGTGGCCTGTATGTTCATCAACAGATGAATGGATAAAGAAAATGTGGTAATTATACACAATGGAGTATGACTCTGCCATAAAGAAGGATCAGCTTGAGTTATGTGTTGGATAACAAGTGTTTCTTGAGACCATAATTTTATTTATTTATTTATTTATTTATTTATTTATTTATTTATTTTGGTCCCGGGGATAGAACTCAGGTCCTTACACTTGCATAGCAGGCGGCAAAACCACTGAGCTCAATCCCCAGCCCAAGACCATAATTTTAAATAAAATAAATCAGACACAGAATCTTTAATGTTGACTGTTTTCTCTGAGAAACTCAAAGTATAATACACAAAAAATGAAAGCTAGATAATAGGAAATAGGAAGAAAGTTTGAAAATGGGAAGGGGTCTAAGAGATGAAGGGAGGTAATGAGAAAACAGGGAAGGATTTAAAAGAATTAAAAAGTGTTATGTACATGTACCAACTCCCCAAGAACAATGTGAGCATTAGTAATATAAATGGGCATTAATAAAAAAATTAAAAATAAGAAATAAAATTATTTTTCTTTTTATAAAAATCTATTTATCTAAAGACCCAGCAAATTCATCCTAGAAATCCATCCAAGAGAAATGAAAATGAAAAACAATTATGTGCACAAGAATATTCACAACAGCCTTACAGTTGCTCAACACTGGAAACCACTCTAGTAGCCACCAACAAGAGAACAAATGAAATACTGAGGTCAAATAATACAATGAAAACTATCAGCTATAAAAGAACTTGCTTGGGCTGGGGATTTAGCTCAGTGGTTTCGCCGCCTGCTGCGCAAGCTCAAGGACCCGAGTTCGATCCCTGATACCAAACAAACAAACAAAAAAAGAACTTGCTTATTGATATATACAACAAGATAAATAAGTATAAAGCCAATGAGGGCAGATAACATACACATATACACACATACACATGCACACACATGAGGGAAGAGGAGAAGGGGAGAGGGAGGGAGGAAGGGAGGAAGGGAGGGAGGGAGAGAGAACGAAATATTGTATTCATATGAAGCTTAAGAATAGACAGATAAATCTCTGATGGCCTAAGTCTCAGCTGGCACTGGGGCATCTGCCTGCCAAACTACCCAGGGAACTCCTAGAGGGTAGAAAACATACCGTAACTTTTTTTTTTTTGCAGTACTGGGGATCGAACTCAGGACCTTGTGCTTGCGAGGCAGGCGTGCTGCTACTGAGCTAAATCCCCAGCCCACCATATCTTGATTGTATGGGATTGTATTAGATTGTAGTTACTCCAAGAAGGGTACAACCTGGAAAGCTACTTTAGCAGAATATTAAATGCCTGTTCATTGCATGGTATATAAACCACACTGCATTCAAAAACTAAAATTATATAAATACCTAAGAAAGTAGTAGTGAAAGAGTCTGTTTTAAAAGTGAATGTCACCCATTTGGACCATGTCTAAGACTTCTTTCAGTGGTCAGAATCTTTTGAAGACTTCATCTGATGAAATATGAACACATCTTTTTATTTCCAAACAAGAAATGAATATTTGCACTTAACCATATATATCACATATAACCATTTACACACATGTGAGCACACATACACACATTATCAATAAGTTTTGATTACTGAAAGCACAAAGAACTATAAAGATAGATATTACAGCTTTGACTATACATCCAGATCATAACTCCTGGATTAGCAGACTGCTGACTACCACTCCATTTACTCAGCAAGGCACAAAAACATTTGGCCCTCTCTGTCATGCTAAGTGAAGCTCTAGAGCCAAATTTCAAAAATGTTATCAAATGATCACAAATATTGTTAACATATAATGAGAGTTTCTGCCCAAATTGGTATTTGAGTGTATCTTTACCTCTTGAAAACAAGACAGAAAGCACTCAAGGGTGCTATTCCTATTAAAACCTTGTAATCATAAAATAATCTTTCCAGCTGAATCTTTCAAGATTTGGCCCATAGCTATGTCAAGTCTATGATGGGTTTGTAATGAAATACCCTTTGTCTATTTTACTTTTCCAATCTTTTATATTTTTTAATGAAATTTTAGTCTCTTGTCAAATTGAGGTCATTACTTTGTCAATTGGCATGGATATTTAGGAAAATTGGCCAAATGTGTACAAACCATGATGACTCACTGCCAAATGGCAGTTAGCTAACTTCTGCTCACATGGAAAGAAGACAGCCTATTATCAGGCCCAACTTGCTGGGAAAAGGATATATAGACAGTATCTAATGCGCATATCAGAGCAAAATGTGTTGCATATGCTTTTCCTCATTCACAGATGATCTTTCAGTTTATATTGTTGCCATAGTGTTTCAGCATCCAAGTGCTTAAATTCTGTATAATGATTCCAAATAACATTAAAGCATTCAGATTTGAACACTGGGCATCACAGACGTGATGTAAATCCTGTTACAGAGAGATGCAAAAACATGGTTTCCATGCCCCAAGGGGAGAGACATTTTTAGTAACCTTTGCCAAAACTACTACATATTGTTTTATTCAACAGAGCTCAGAGACTCTCTGTAATTTTGTACAAGTCAACAGAAATGATTCTAATAGACTTTCAAATCTTTTAAAGTACACCTGCAACCCATGAATGTAAGACTAACAATCAAAATGTATATCTTTTTGAAACACTAGTGTTTATTTTACCTGTAGATAATGAGAATGAAGGTATGAGAAATGGCATGCTCACAGGCAGTAACTGGCATGTAAAAGATCTCCTATTTTCACTGTAGAAGATTGTTTACTTAAAGCTCCAGAATATGAATCATAAAACTTTCAGAAATTATGAAATGCTGAAGTTTTATGGAGCAGCTTTTGAAATCTGAAATTTGAAAATGTCAAAGTATTTAATAGTTTCAGAAAAGAAAAAGATATATTTCCCATATCCAGCAAAAAGTGAACTAGAGAAATATATTTGTTATTGCCAAAAAGGACTAGGATTCTAGATGATATGCAAATAAAAGGCTAACAAGTTTAATTATTCACAATGGCACATTTATGGAGTAAATGTCACAATCAATGATTACAAGCTCATACAAACCACATTATAATAATTTTACAAGGTGTGTTCAAAAGTGAAATAATTTAAAAATTGAAATCAATAGCATTTATAAACATTGGAAAATGTCAAATGGAAAATGAACAACAGTATTTGTATTCTTTCTGGAGAATTTTTACATCTCAGATTTTAATTATTCCTTAAAAGATTTCCTAGTACCTAAAAGCAAAAACAAACTTTTGCCTTTTCATGTATCAATTAACTCTTTCAAAAAAGTTAGATTTGTTAGGTAGCTGTTTTATATACAAGAAAATAATAAGACTTTGTGAGAACTAAGATTTATCTAAGTTTTCTCTTCTTTTGGTTCTTTCTTATGTCTTCTTCATTCCTTTATCTCAAGATGTTTCTATTCTATTTATCTCCTTTCCTGCTGTTATGCTTTAAAATAAAGACATTGACATGCTTTCCACCATAAGGTATTTCTTTGATAAATTCTCAAAATAACCTTCACAGTTAAAAATAGGGGAAATTAGGTGAGATGTACATAAATATTTTCTGTACTATTTTAAAATCTTCTCTGTAAATCTAAATTCATTCTAAACAAAAAGTTTATTTTAAAAAATATTCCTATGTAACACCTGGATTCTTTGTGCTATATAAAAATAGCAGACAGGTTATATTATTTGGCAAAAACAAAGACAACAACTTGTGGACATTGGAAATAATTTTCAAAAAATATAACTTTTATACATACTCTTTTTAATTGCTATTTCCTACTAAAAATAATAGCAACAATAGTAGGTATCCCTTATTGAATGTCTGATATGCACAAGGCATTCTCTTTAGGGTTTGCTTGTGTTATTTCATTTATATCTCACAAAATCCCCACGAGTTGTTATTTTTTTATGCTGAAAATGATTAAATATTTTGCCCTTATAAGAGTAACTGGAAGATCTCAAATTCCACACAAATATGACTTCCAAAGCAATGCTGCTTCCCATGCTGCCTACTTTGAGTAAGATATTTCTATGTACTTACTGGTTCAGAGCACTGCACTACACACACACACACACACACACACACACACACACACACACAGGGACCTGCAAATAAGTTCCTACAAATCCTAAAAACAAAGGAAAAATCTTGAGATTTTATAATAAAAGCTATTTTATTTATGAAAGCATGTAATTATCAATTCTAGTCTTTACTGAATTTTTTTAGCCATCTAAAAAAAGATATATTTAACCAATTGTCCATTAATGGAGAGATGTCCAATTGCTTCATATACCACCAAAATACTTACCAACTAAAAAAAACTAACAGAAGAAAATTGGATTTCAGGTTACTTCAGAAACTATGGCAACAAGGGTGTTTGTCAGCCAAAGGGTGTAAAACCCAGATTAGATAGATGGATATATTTACATATTCACTTTTACATTAAACAGAGTGGATGACACATCCCTGTATAAAACCTATTATTTAAACACTTCAAGTGAAAAGTGTTAAAGTAAATGGCTCATGACTTATGAAGTGTTAAAATAAACATTTATTTCAACACTACACATGTCATAAGCCATTTATTTCAACACTTTCTACTTCAGAAGATTCACCCAGACAAGAAGAGAACATTCCATTTGGTAAATTATGTCAGAGGCCAAGACACAGGGGAAACCTGGAGTTTTCATGCTACTGTTTGCTTAGGGGAGACTCCAATTAGAAGGTGGGATGGGAGGTTTGGTGCTTAACACCTCATGAAAGCTCTGTAGATGTGGTAAACTGTTAATCAACACCACCTACACTGGCTACATTTAGACATTATATTTATCTTAACTGACTCTGAGGCTTCAGGACAGGTGAAAGTATCCCCATTACAAATCAAAAGTACTGTTTTGGTTATTTCTGCAAGAAAACATATGTTTTCTCTCACACCTCTACTTTTCAGAGAAGCCTAATAGAACCCAAAGACTTCAGGGAGCAAGTTTTTAAGAATAAAGGCAGTTTCATGAGTGAAATATGTGTACGTGCTCAAGAATAATTTCCTGTATGCTAACCTCCATTCTAGGTGTTGAGAACATAAAAAATAATCCTCAGAACAATATGCACAAGTATATCATTATGCTTTGTGTTTAGATGTCCCCCCCAAAGCTTCATGCAGATGAAGTGGGACTTTCTTTTTCAGAGGTAGTTGAATCTGGAATGTGTGATGCTGGGTCTAAGAGCATGTGATTACTAACCCCCCACACGTGAGTGACTGGTTTGTCACCGCCCTAATCCTGATAGTCTGAATAAGATAAAAGGGGCAGACACATAGTTAAAGTCTCTTGTTGCTTTTGCTGCTTCTGCTGCCGTGAATTGTTGCCTCTCTGCCACCCTGCCTTGGAGCCAGCCGATTATAGACTGAAACCTCTATGAACTGTAAGTCAATAAACCCTTCCCTTTTAACTTCGGGTGTCCTGTATTTTGTCTCAGAAACGACAGAAAATTAACTAAAACATATGTATTTTTCTTTTTCCTATATTTTCTTTCCTTCTCTCCTCCGCGCCCCCCTCCCCCTTCTTTTCCAGGACTCTTAAGTCCACAGTGGCTGAGTAACCTGACCAAGGGAAACTGGTATGGGTGGAACCAGGATCGGACCCCCAGCAGTCTACTCCACAACCTTTGGCCCTATTACTGTGCTACCTTTTAGCACCAGAGAAGCAGACTGTTCTGCTTCCTGCTTGTAAAGTTATGAAGCTTGAGAAGTCAGTTTATCATTACATTTTCAGGCAGGGCTAAAACAAATGTTTAAGGATTTCTGGTTTGTAAATGATCTTTAAGAAGAATTAATGACATTTCTACAAGAAATTAGTATTAATTGATGACTGATATTAGTATTGACTCTTGACTGCTGATTACAAGTTCTTTCAGTTTTGTTTATTTTAAAACTATTTTCCTGCACAATGTTGGCTGTGATTTAAATGGGAAGGAATGATAGTGATTATAAAAAATGATTATTTTTCTCCAGAATAACCATTGATAAAAATGCTGGTAAAATGTTTTCCTGTTTAAGCAAGCCCCACAGTAGCAGACTCTATTTGTAAACAAATTTTGTAATTAGCTACCAATGGCAGGCTCCTATTACCTCCCCCCCCATCCTTCTTACCCTCCCTGGCGATTATATTTTCCATTTTTTATTTATCTAACATCTTTTCTTTCTTTATCATCCATCTTTCCCCAGGTGTCTTAGCACTAAGAACAAAAATCACGATGGGTTATTAATATTCCCCAGTCTTTATAATTTTACCAATCTGTGAATAATTGAAACATATATAAAACCATGTCCTCCGTATGCTGTTATATCATACAGTCCATAAAATAAACTTTAGAATATCTGAAGCATTCCTGTGCTGATCCTGCCTTTCCCTTCACATTGGTATGGTGATTATCAGGCAGTTCCTTTTGAAATTTCAAGGCCAAAAATTGATAAAGAGAAGTCAAAGATTCTGAAATAGTTCTTTAATGAAGTATTTGATTTTTTAAAAGCAAAATCTAAAATGTAGCAAAATGATGAAATGAGCTAAACAAGGAAATGGCAAATAATATGTCAGATAATGTTAAAAATAAGATATTACTAATAAATGGTTAATATAAAATATATTATATACTCATATTTCAAAAATCTCTATATTTGATGTCTTCCTATTAGAATAGAAATTGCTTGTGGCAATATAACTCTGATGTTTATTTATCCATATCACATAAAAGAGACCTATATTTTTATGAAGGAGGAGATTTTAGGATAATTATTGACAGCAAAGTTTTATAGTAAATGTCTTAGTTATTGAGGTTTGGGGAGGACATCTATATATAAGCCATAATGTTATGGAACTAATATTTCCCTGGATTTTCTTTCATTTAAGAAAATTCCATCCCATCTATTGTCGGGAGCAATGCTACATAATTTTAGGGAAAAATCATTTGGTTAGCCTAGTTCTCCTGCCTACAGCCCAGCTATGGAATTCTGAGACATAATTCCATTTTGGCCTCCGGTCACAACTGAGACTTCAATGATCCAGTGATGCTGTGATTCTCCAGGACAAGAAACATCCTGGGAGCTGAAAACATCCTGGGAGGAACAAACATCTACTCAGTTCCTCATTGTTCTTGGATTGTTACATCTTGTTTACGCGGGTGTACTCAACTGTCTACAAGTTATTTGTTACATCTGTTTCTCCCCATGTACTGAATAAAAAGTGCGGTAAACTGGGGGCTTTCGTCGTTGCCGCCCAGAGCAGCACTGATCAGACCCAAAGCTCAGCTTCTTCTCAGTCTCATTTTTCTACCTTTCCTGTAATTCGCCTTGTGTTGCCGTGGCTCGCAGGAGACTAGGACTTACTGCAGAGGTTCTGGTAACGTCCCCTTTCCTTGCTCCCTACAATCTATTGAAAAAAATCTGAGTTTAAAATTAATTTTAAATAAATTTAAACTATACATTTAAAATATTCAAATATTTTCATTTTTAATTCCATTCAGTGTGTCAGCAGACATTTATTGAATGTTAACTATTAAGCAGTTATTGTGTTTGGAGATGGTGACATAAGATTTATACATCATCCTTGTCTTAAAGAAATTTATAATCTAGCTGAAGTAAGATATAAACGACTTACTACAATACATATTAAAGACTTCAGTAAAATCTGACCGTGACAGCTGAGAGGAAGATGTATTGTACTTCATCTGGCTGAGTTATTTTTTATATGAAGAAGAAACATGAGCTAAGTCTAAAAGGATAGGTGGCATTTTAGAAGGCAGAGAAGGAGTAATGGGAATCATAGAAGCAAGAGGATAAAGATCTGGAAGTAATTAGAACATTAGGTATGTGAAGAATGGATTAGGAGGGACACACAGCTAGATGGGGACTGCGGCAGTTGTCTCTGGGATATTCCTCACAGCCCCTTCAACCACTTCTAATTCTGACTGAAGCTGTTGAGGTCAATTCCATGTGACTCTTACTGACCCCAAGAAAGCAGAGTCCCACCTCAGACTTTGCTCAGCTAGTTTGTACTTTGTGTCCCAGGGCCTTCACTCAAACAGCAATAGCCTCATAGGACTGTGCATGGTAGCTGGTAGGGTCAGGGAAGTTAATGCTCCCAGGGCCAGCCCACAGGGTGCTGATGACAAGTAACAAATGCCCCAGGCCGCCTCCTTGCAGATGGACAGGCTTGTCCACTTCTCAAGTGTTCACCACTGTGATCTAAAATTAACATACACTTCAACTGGCTTCTGCTCTTCTTTGACCATTGTTCCTCCCTGGTGCTTTTTTCCAAGATCAATTTGAGAATCAACTAACTACCAGCACCCAGTTTCTTGTTTTAGGCTTTGCTTCTATAAAAACCTCAAACTGAGACAGCAAGAGCTACTGTGGGGCTTGTTTGTGAAGGGTTATTTATGTTACATTCAGCCTTTTGGATTCTTTCTCACAGGAGCGAGAGGGCCTCTGAGAATTTTGAGCAGGAGGGTTACCAGAAAGATAGCATTTTAGACTTAGTAAATGATGGTGGTATTGCATATGGCTCAGAAGGAGATTAAAGTGAAAGCAAAAAGATTAGCAGAAGGTCATTTAAGAATTAAGTCTGTAAGTACAAGGATTTGGGCTAAGTTAAGTCTATAGGGATAGAAAATAAGGTAAAAGTTTCATTCACATTTATAGATGGGCTACACAGAAGCTTGTGATTAATTAGACATGCAGTATAAGAGGTTGGAAGGCATGAACAGGACTCAAGAGGTTAATGTCATTAACTATGATAATTTTAAGCTTTACAGAGAATAATAAATTTGGACTTGGGGCAGTACCATCTAGATGGAAAACAGCTGAGCTACTAAAGAACATGGAGCCTATTATTTATATTCTGATTTCCCATGTACAGCATCTACAGTACAGGCTAATTATGATTCTGTAAATGTCTTATTTAAAAGTAATAGCCTAGACTGAAAGAGGTTATGACAGTGTTGAACTACTAGAAAGAAACCGCTTCATAGTGTCCAATTGAAAAGCCACGTATGGACTTTAAAACCATAAAACCTTGATGTAAATTCTATGTTCCATTTTTAGGAGCAATCGTCAGTTAGATTTTAATCACTTGAAAAATAAAGCTAACATCTGCCTCATAAGGTTGTTTTAAGAATAAAATGAAATGAAACAGTAAAAGAGTTGCACAAATATTAGTTACCATATCATTTTCAATATGTAATTATTTTGGAAACTGGTAGATATATAGCATCGTGCATATGAAATTTCTGATGAGGATGACAAGGATGATGATGATGAAGTTCAAAATTTACCACCCTTAGTATGTGTTAGCCATATCTTTAATTACTTTTACTTATTTTTTTTTTGAAAATAGATTTTATTATGAATATTTAAGGTATGTAACATGACAGTATGGGATACATGTAGATAGCAAAAAGGTTACTATATTGAAATAAATTGGAAAACTCATAATTTCACATAGTTATCCTTTTTGTTTTGTTTTTGTTGTAAGAACAGCTAAAACCTACTCAATTAGCATGGATGCTATATAAAGCACAATTTTGTTTGTTCTCATGTTGTGAATTAGGTTCCTAGAGATTTGTTCATTCTTCATATTTGCTACACTGAACACTCTGACCTCCATATCCCCATTGTCTTCTCTATCCCCCACTCCTGGTGAATATTTTTATATTTATTATTTCTTAATGATGATGGCAGAGGTTAGAGTGATAGACAAATCAGTAAACAAAGGATTAAAGTTTTTGATCAAGATGGGGCAATGACGCTGAGTCAGTGGATGAGATTGGGTGGCATAAATGGAGGAAAGGTCAGTATATAAGGTCAAGGTGGCATCATGTAGGGAACTCCAAAGAATGGTAATTGAAGATTATGCACAAGAGTTTGGGAAAAATGTGCCGAGGTAATGAAACAATCATATTAACATCAATACATATTATTGACATTAGAACAAGAATTTTATTTTTTGTTTTTGATTCAGATCCTTCCCCCATATCTGGGCAAGTGAGACTAGCCAGGATGAACCTAGGCGATAATACAGACAATAGCTGATATAGTGATATAGCTAGACAGGTATGTAGACACACACATACACATACACACACATGCATGCACATACATATATGTTATATGGTTATCTTCTGTCACTGTCATTCTTGTCAGAGAAAAACCTTATAATCATTTTATGGTTGAATGGCATATAATGCAATTAAAGGTCTTCATAGAAAAAATATTCTGTTTTCAGTCTTTTACTTTCTTTAGCAGTGATTAGTTCTAGAAATATAAGGTATCATTACTTCTCAAAAAGCACTGTAGGTTGTAAGATTTCTCCTCTGAAGTTGGCAACATGTAATAAATGTGCTTTATTTCTAAACATCAATCAGTTTCAAGAATGGCAGTTGCTTGTAGAATGGTAATAATAGAAATAGCTAATGTGTACTACAGACATTAAAACAGTGGATGAGAGATATAAAGATTTCTTGTTATGAAAGAACACTCTTACATAATTATGGTTTTATAACTAGTTTGTAAATATTTAGTTTTTAAGATTTCTGTACCTTTTTAATAGCAACATGGCACTGTTCTGTATTGACATAAGAAATAAGATATAGAAATATGTCTAATAACTACAATGATCACATTCTGAGTAGATGTGGTGGCACTAGGTCATTTAATCTGAAGAGTGCCTTATTTAAATAATTACCAAAAGTATGGTTTGAGAACATTTTAATTCACCATAAGTGTACAGAATTAAGACTACTTGAATTATCCTAAAATTACACAATTTCCCTGAAATTACACTTCATTTAAAATGTTTAAGCAATTTATGGAATTGTTATATGGATATAGTTTACTGAACATGTAGTTTTGCTAAAAAATGATTTCCATTTTCCAAAGAAAAACTTCATTTTGTATTGAGTACATAAAAATATCAATTCCTTAACTTAAACAGAATTATATATCGCTGGAGAGAGGGTTTCTAGACTGAATATAACTATATAATGTAGCCTGAATATAACAATATAATGTAACTATATAAGTGCCAAAGCAGCATAGTGGCCCATTCAAGAGTTGAGAAAGCCAGGTGATTCCAGAAAGTTCTCAGAGTGGGCAATCAATTGACAAAAGTTCTAAATCAGGTAAATAATCAGATAAATAATCAGGCATTACAAACTTCAGAAATATTTTGAAATAAGGCATGCAAGTTAGGACAAATATACCCTACTGTCTTTATAGAACAAAGGAAACTGTTCTTGAGTAGACAGTGTATAAAATAATCATGGGACCATGAGTGTGGTATAGATGGCTGATAAATAGCCGATTAGCAAAATGTCTGGACTTCTCTTTCCCTGTTAAAGCAGATTCTGAAAAGGATTATAATATAAAGAGAAAAAAAGAGAAAAGAAGAACTAGTGCCTGCTTCCCTGTGCTGGACACCGTGATAATCGCTATTAACTTGAGAACATTTTATCCTCATGTGGACTGTTTCATATATATATATTTGAAATCACAACCACCTGCAATTGTTGTTTACATTAATTTTATTGGTACCTTTTAAAAATTAATTTTATTGCATCCACAATCTTTTCAGAAATCTATTTGCACATATATGAGAAAATTAAGTATCAAGTGACTCTTGCTAGTGGAAAGGAAGTTATGAAAACATTCCGTGAGAAAGGAATGTTATGGCTTATGTCTAGATGTCCCCCAAAGCCTCATGCATGGTAAGTGGAGCTTTTGCAGAGGTGGCTGGATCTAGAGTGTGTGATGCTGGAAATGATTCGTGGTGCTATGGTAGGCTCAAGGGCACTAGGATTAAGGGTGTGAGTGCTACACCTCCCAAAGGCAGATAGCTTGGATAAGATATAAGGGATAGAAAGAGCTGTGGTTTTGTCTTGTTGCTTTTGCTGTCTTCTGTGTGCAGTGAACTGTTTCTCCTCTGAGATGTCTGTCTGCCTTGTGCCACTCTGCCTTGGAGATAGCTGACTATGGACTGAAACCTCTACAAACTGTGAGCTAAATAAACCTTTCCCAATTTAATTTTGGGTGTCGGGTATTTTGTCTCAGCAATGATAAAAGTAACTAAGAAAGCTATGAAAGAAAAATTTAATTAGATAAGTTGTGCCAAATGACTGTTTTATTTAAAGGAAATAGTTTCAGAAGGTAGTCCAAAAATTATTCTTGATAACAAAGGATATGGGTTTGCCTAAGAAAATAAAACTGTTCCTAAACTGGAGAACGAGGGCTAGGCCAGACATTTGGTATGCATTATCTAATTTAACCTCACAATGATTCTTTAAAGTCTGATTTTTGGTATTATCTTCAATTTACAATGAAGATACAGAGATCATTGGCTGGTGAGTATATTTCTGACATTAAACTCAGTATGTTCTTTACATCAGTCATGCAACCTCTATCCAATAACTCCTAAAACACTGAACAATTTGTATTTTTTTGAGGATACCACATTTATTCACACATTTGTGTCATTTCTCTTGCTGTTCTCACTGCCTGAGGCTTTTCTTTTGCTTTCTTCTCCTCATCTTGTAAGGCCAGCACCTAACACTGCATCCTTTGAGGAGCATATTGGACCAGTTACCATTTTTCTTCCACTGTGTTCCCTTTGGCACAGAGCACCACTTTGAATAACAGTAACACTCACCTTCCTCTTAACATAGGAGCTCTGCGAGGACAGGAGAAATGTCTGGTTACTTACTACCTGGACTTTAGGTATAGCCACTGGAAAGAAAATAAGGATAAACTTGAAACTCTGACATGGTCAAGCAAAGTTCCTTAAACTCAACTCTCAAGTTTCCTCACACGTGAAATGAGCCCACCCAAAGTATCTCATAGAGTTAAATGTGAAGATGCATGTAAAATGCTCAACAGACACACTGTAACATCATAATTAATAAAAGCTCTTACCACCACCATCACTTTCATTATTGTTATTCCTAACTGTAAATCCAATTAATTCTGTTTCCTGAACAACAGAAAAGGTTATATTTCCTCTAAAATTGGAAAAAAAATTCTGTTTTATAAATACTGTTGTCAATAGAAGATTGCCATGTGAGTTTCTAGAGTCATGATGAAAAATAAATTAATCTTTCTTTTATGATTTATGTTTTGTCTTAACTTTTGATAGAAGCTTCTAAAGAATGATCAATTTGAGATACTTCTACTGGAAGATATGCAAAGGACAGTATCATTCTTATTTTTCTTTCCCTTTTAGGAGGTGGAAATTATAAGATTTTCTGAGAGAGAAGATCATATCACACTTAGGTATATAGTCAGTTTCATTCTGGATCCTTTCTGGGAGAGAAAACAATGAATGTTACACTTCATTTATAATTTCCACTGTAAACATGATAAGGACCAGTATATTATCAAATCAAATTAATCCACACTCATAGCATTTAAGATACAGTGAAAATCCTTAACTCAAGTGTACAGTATCACCTGAAAGCCAAAATAAATGGGGTAAGATAAGAGTTCTCAGTCTTGGGCTGTAGTGTCAATGCAAGACTTGAGCTGTTAATTCAACAAGCTTGATCTTGATTGCCAATGCATGCTTGTCAATATTTAGCTCCCAGGGGGCATGGCAGGAGCCTTTACAGAAACTAGCTTAAATACAAAATACTATAGCAGGATTTGTGATCCTTTTCCTAATACTCAGATTAAAGTGAAGATTTTTTTCTTTCAGCTTCTTAAACCAGAAACGTGTTTTCCATACTCCTAAGGTAACAAGAAAGGAGAAATTGCATAGGAGAATTGTAAATGCTATTATTAGGGTTTCTTCAAACCTAGATAAATTCTGTCACATGAAATCACTCTAAGGTTTTTATCTGAGGTTTGAAATACCATTTCCTCACCATGATTACAATATAGAAAAAAAGCTTGAGAAATATGTTAATCTATATTCAGAAACAAATGTAATACAGATGAGATGATGGGTAATGATTCCCATAAACCTAAAAACAAATAGTTTGCAATTTTAATAACTCTACACTTAGAATATTCTGCTACAATAATGCTGTGAGGTTTCTAAGCTTATGTACCCATTATTTTTTATTGTTTAAAGTGTTGAACCATTAAACCAATTACACTTAAGAAGATGTAGTAGGGATCAATCTTATAATGATAAAAATCTTCTTTGTCTATGGTCATTAAGAATGAAACATGAGAAGGACCCCCACCCCCACCCCAGGCAAACCCACAAGCCGTGCAGGCAGTCCCACGCTGGCAGAGTGCCCAGGACTGACTGAGTACAGATTCTGTCTGGGTGGCTATGCCGACTTGCAACCAAGAGCTGGTAAGGACACCCCGGGCACCCCCACCAGCCGCCCGTGGAGCCGTGCGGAACCTACAACAACAGAGCCCCCCTCCCAACCCCGCCTCTGGTCTCTTGGCTGTGCAGCTACCGGGTTTCACACTATAGAGGCACAGGGGGACATAAAGGCCATTGTCCTGAGCTGCAGATGTGAACAAGACAGAGAGGGCCTCTCTCAGGCTCCCTGATGATAACTCAAGCCCACTGGAAAAGGGAAGAGAATCTCTGCAGTAAAGGCACACCAGACCACCGTACTTGGTAAGTTAGAGGGATCATCACCTCCCATCAGAACCTGGACTATCTTCAGGGGAAAGGCAGTTGGAACCTGCAATAGAACCTTGCACAGTTCAACCGTGCAGGAGGACAGGGAGCTCAACTTGGGACTTGCAGCCAGAAATCTCATGGGTCTGTGACTGGCTTACTGAGACTCATTGACTTACAACTAACTGCATACTGCTACCCACATTGTCTACTGTGACAGAAGAGACATACTGTGAAGGAGTCCCTTCATTTTTATCTTTTATTTCTTAATTTCAAAATTACCACTATTTTTTTTTGCTCTTATTTTTAATTTTTTTCTTCTTTTTCTACTCTTTTAAAATTTTTATTTTTCTCTTTTTTCTTTCTTTTCTCTTTTCTTTCTCTCTCTCCCTCACTCCTTTGCTGTCCCACATTGTTCTTCATCTCCCTTTGTGTTCCTGTTCTGGCCCTAATTTGTATTTCTTCTTTACTTTTCTTTTCTTCTCTTTTCTTCTCTTACCTGTGTCCTCTGGCCTCACTGATAACCTTCCCCTATCCTTCTACCTACCTATCCCTCCCTCCCGAACTCCTTCTAACTTCCCATTCCAAAGGGTAAAGTTGCTATATTGAAGAGTTCATTCACTATAAACATATGTTGGGTTGGTCCTTGATTTTGATTTAATTCATGCAGTTAAAGGTGATAGATTAATAACTACCACAAATTGTCATTTTCTAAGAGGTACTTGAGGTGATTGTGCTGCTAAATTGTATCACTTGGGCTAAGGTGCTGTGATTGATCTAATCAGTTGTCTTTCCTGGTATAATGAAAATGAGACAGTCTCAGAGCCATGAGAGACTCAAAACCTAAAGACCAGCTATATCTGGAAGACATCTGTGAGAAGCAATCATTCCATAAAGGTTTTAAATACATCAACAAAGATACTTAAAATAAGCAACTTAAAAGTATCAATCCCGGAACTAAACCAAGGACAGTACCAAAAAAAAAAAAATGAGAAGACATTTAAGCAAGTCACAAACTCAGACTTCCACCCCACAAAAGGCAAATTCT
>NW_004624742.1:169004-225423 GCF_000247695.1 Heterocephalus glaber | reverse complement strand
AAATAGACTGGCAGAATGGGTCAAGAAGCAAGATCCAACAATATGCTGCATACAAGAAACACACTTAATTCAAAAAGAAACTATAGACTGAAAGTTAAATGGTGGAAAACAAGACTCCATGGGACAGGAACCCCCCAAAAAGCAGAAGTAGCTGTCCTCTTTGCAGATCAAATATATTTCAAACCAACACTGATTAAGAGAGTCAAAGAAGGACACTACATTCTTGTAAAGGGAACAATCCAAGAGGAAGACATGACAATCATAAACATATATGCACCAAACACTAGTGCACCCAAGTATATAAAACAAATACTAACAGAGATGAAAAATCAAATAAACACTTAATACAATAGTAGTGGGGGACCTCAATACCCCACTGTCACAAATAGATCAACTAGACAAGAAATAAACAATGAAATAGTAGAACTCAATCAAACTCTTGAACAAATAAACTTAACAGATGTTTACTGAGTGTTCCACCCCACAAAATCAGAATACATATTCTTTTCAGCTGCTTATGGGTCATTCTCCAAAATAGACCACATACTTACTCATAGGACATGATTATGTAAGTGCAAAGGAATTGAAGTTATCCCCATATGTTATCAGATCATAGTGTGATGAAATTGGAGATCAATAGCAAAAAAAAAAAACCTCCAAGAATTTCATAAACACATGCAAATTTAACAACATACTTCTGAATAACCAATGGGTCACAGAGGAAATCAAAGAAGAAATCACACAGTTTCTATAATTAAATGACAATGTCAATACAACATATCAGAATCTATGGGACACAATGAAAGCAGTCTTACAAGGGAAATTCGTAGCAATGAATGCTCATATTAGGAAAACAGAGTGAGCTCAATTAAACAAGCTGAGGCTGAACCTCAAGCTTCTAGAAAAAGAAAAGCAGGACAAAGCCAAATCTCAAACAAGGGAGGTAATTACAAAAATCAGAGCAGAAATCAATGCAATGGAGACTAAGAGAATGATACAAAAAATCAATGAAGCCAAGAGTTTCTTCTAAAGAATAAACAGAATTGACAAACCCTTAACCAACCTTATCAAAAAAAGGAAAGAAAAGGCCCAAATCCATGCAATTAGGAATGAAAAGGGTGAAATTACAACAGACCTAGCAGAAATGCAGAGGATCATCAATACCTACTTTTAGAATCTATATGCCAATAAGATGGAAAACACAGAGGAAATGGTCAGATTTTTATATATGTATGAATTACCAAAGTTGAATGAAGAAGACCTAAAAATTCTAAACAACCCAATATCAATCAATGAAATTGAAAAAGTAATTAAATACTTACCACCTAAGAAAAGCCCAGGCCCTGATGGCTTCACCACTGAATTCTACCAGAAATTTAGAGAGGAACTATTGCCACTACTGTTTAAACTCTTCAATGAAATTGAAAGGGTAGCAATGGTCCTGAATTATTACTGGAAGCAAGCATCACCTTGATCTCAAAATCAGAGAAATACACAACTGAAAAAGATAACTATAGGCCAATCTCATTAATGCACATAGATGCAAAAATCCTCAATAAGACACTGGAAAATACAATGCAGAAAATCATCAAGAAGATCATACACCCTGAACAAGTAGGATTCATCTCAGGGGTGTAGGGGTGGTTCAACATATGCAAATCAACAAATGTAATACACTATATTAATAGAGCCAAGGACAAAACCCATATGATCATCTCAATAGATGCAGAAAAAATGTTTGACAGAATCCAACACCATTCATGATAAAAACCCCACAAAAAATTGGAATAAATGGTTTCTACCTCAATCTGAT
The DNA here is from genome assembly GCF_000247695.1 of Heterocephalus glaber. The sequence continues at coordinate 223,610 of NW_004624742.1, read as the reverse complement.
AAAAGCCATCTATGAAAAACCAACAGCCAACATCATACTAAATGGTTAAAAACTGAAATCCTTCATACTAATCTTAGGAAAAATACATGGATGTCCACTATCACCACTCCTGTTCAATATAGTTTTGGAAACATTAGACATAGCAATTAGACAAGAGAAAGAAACAAAGATAGGAAATGAAGAAGTTAAATTATAACTATTTGCAGACATGATACTCTATTTAGAAGACCCCAAGAACTCCCCAAAAGACTTCTAGACTTAATAACTAAATTCATTAAAGTAGCTGGATACAAGGTCAACACACAAAAATCAATAGCTTTCCTATACATGAACAACAGAATCACTGGGAGGGAAATGAAGCAAACAATTCCTTTCACAAAAGCACCCAAAAGATTTAAATACCTAGGAAACAACCTAAGGAAAGAAATCAAAGACCTCTACTCTGAAAACTACAGCACTCTGAAAAAAGAGATCGAAGAGGATATCAGAAAATGGAAAGACACGCCTTGCTCCTGGGTAGGAAGAATCAACATAGTGAAAATGGCCATACTTCCAAACTGATAAATAGATGCAATGCAGTCCCAACTGAAATCCCAGCAGCATACTTCACAGACCTTGGAAAAACAATTCCAAAATTCATTTGCAACCAGAAGAGTCCTAGAATATCAAAAGCAATTCTAGGCAACAAAGACAAGGTAGGGGGTATCACAATCCCCTACCTGAAACTATACTAAAAACTACTGTTATAAAAACAGCATGGTACTGGCAAGGAAACAGACCAAGGATCAGTGGAATAGATTGGAAGATGCAGAAACAACTCCATACAAATTGAGCCCTCTCTTCTTTGACAAAGGAGCCAAACACCCTGACTGGATGAAAGATAGTCTCTTTAATAAATGGTGCTGGAAAAATTGAGTTTCAACTTGCCAAATATTAAAACTTGACCTATATCTCTCACCATGCACTAAATTAAAATAAAAATGGATTAAAGATCTAAATACTGAAACAGAAACACTAAACTGCCTGGACGAGAGGTTATGTAGAACTCTTGAAGACACTGGCGTAGGAAAAGATTTTATGAACAAAACCTCAGTCGCAGGTGAACTAGCATAAAGAATCAACACGTGGGATTTCTTCTTATAAAAAAGCTTCAGCACAGCAATGGAAACCATCAACAGTGCAAAGAAACAACCCACAATGTGGGAAAAAATTTTCACCAGCTGTTCCTCAGACAAAAGTCTACTATCTCAAATCTATAAAGAACTTAAAAAGATCAGACCTCCCAAATTTAAAGACTTAATCCAAAAATGGGCATTTGAAATGAACAGACATTTCTCAGACAAGGAAGTAGAAATAGCAAATAAATACATGAAAAAATGTTCAACATCACTGGTCAATCGAGAGATGCAAATGAAAACAACGCTGAGATTCCACCTCACTCCAGAAAGAATGGCTGCTATCATGAAATCAACCAATAACAAATGCTGGCAGGGCTGTGGGGAAAAGGAACCCTTCTCCACTGCTGGTGGGAGTGTAGCCTGGTGGAACCACTGTGGAAATCAGTATGGAGATTCCTCAAAAAACTAGGATTAGAGGTCCCATTTGACCCAGCTATTCCTCTGCTGAGTATCTTCCCATAAGATTTTAAGGAATCATACCACAGCAATATATGTGCACTCATGTTCACAGTGGCACAGTTTGTAATAGCTAAAACTTGGAAAGAGCCCAATTGCCCATCCTGTGGAGATTGGATAAAGAAGATGTGGCTTTTAAAAATAAAATCGAATACTACTCAGCCATAAAGAATGAGAAACTAGAGACATTTGTAGCTAAATGGATGCACACTGAGGCGTTACTCCTAAGAGAAAAAAATAGGATATATGTGTAAATACTGAATAGTTTCCCTGATGTGAGAAACTGAAAATGTAAATAAGGACTAAAAGGTATAATAGAAAATGTGAAACAGGAAGAAAAGGGGCAAAGAGGAAGGGGAAGTTGGAGTGGTAGGGGAAAGGAAATGAAATTAATATGAGAAAATTAAAAAATGGAAACAAAGTCTTTGTAAATAGAGGAGGAGGGGTTGAAGGGAGGACAGGGGAATGGGGAAAAAATAAGAACCAAGATAGATTACTTAAAGGCCCAATTTTCCAATGATGAATGTCATTATGTTGTTTACCTAAAATGTACCAATATAATTAATAATAAAATAGTAAAGGAGGAAAGGTTTATTTCAGCTCACAGTTTGTAGAAATTTCAGTCCATAGTTTGCTGGCTCTAAGGCAGGGTGGCATGGCAGAAGGGCATTGCAGAGAAATAGTCCATGGCAAGCAGGCAGGAGACAGAGAAGCAGCAAGCAAGAGCAGTAAGGCTGTCTTCCCTCTCTCCCTTTATAGTCTATCAATAGGCCATAAGCCTATTTATTTGCACTACCCATACGCAGGGTGGGGTTTCCATTATCAACCCCCTTAATTCCAGTATTACAACCTAATCCAGCCACCTTCAAATCTCTTCACCTATGACTTTGGTGGTACATCTAGATACAAACCATAACATATGTCTATAAATATAAATTATATTGTATAATTGCATTCATAAAAATTCATTTTCCCTCTTTTTTGTGGACACTGAGCTTGAAATTATTATTATTATTATTATTTTTGGTACCAGGGTTACTTTACTTATCCTGCAAAGTGAGTAAAGACAGACAATAGGAAAAAAAAGAGAAAAAGTTACTGTAATCCACCATGGACAATGTATCTAAAAGTGTACCTTAGTATAACTGTTTTATATGAGTTTTTGGTAAGGAAGATAAAGAAATGAATCTGACGCAGACAAAAAATAGGGGTAGAGGGGAAGGGGATGAAAGGAATTGAGATATGTTATGTATATGTACCAATTCCCCTCAATAAATGTAGTCATTATGTACTGGAGACATGTACTAATAAATGTACTTAAAAATGTTTGCATGTAGTTACTGGCTATTTTCTATCCATTGCCATAAAAACTTTAAAAATCTGTCTCTTATGTAACTCAGAGTAGCACATACTTGCTTTAATTTACTTACTCCTTAATAGCACACTCTGATCAACCATGGAGGGATGTGACATAGCAGCAACCCCATAGGCGGTGTGTTTACTGTAAAGCTTTTGTTGAGGACGGAATTATTTTGTTACGTGGTATTCACTTATGAGGAGTAACATACCTTAGTTCTGTACCAATTGCATTATTATTATATGAACAGAGTTTTACATGTACCTTTTAATCTTGGTCATGTTTTTTGATATATAGGTATTTTAAAATCATACATTGTCAAATTTATTTAGTAGCTGCTTTGATATTTTTGAGAAATATTCTTTTGTGTTTTTTAAATAGGGTACTTGCTTGTTTATCTTTTTGAAATAGTTTAATACAATTGTTAAGTTTTTAATCTATAAATTATTTTGATGTATAATATGAAAAGGATTATCAGTTTTTTCTAAATTAGCTAGTTTATTCATTTTTGTTTAACAAAATATCTTATTCCAAATGATTTGAGAATCTTCTTTTCACACTAGGTTCTCTGTTCTACTGTCTTATCTCCTGTTTCACAAATAAATATTTTTTGCACAAATAAATATTGCTTTAATTATCACAATTCTGAATTTGATTTAAATAATTTTAGTATATGTCCTTTTCACCTTTCTTCTAGTAGAAAACTTTTTTTCATTAAGTTTATTAGTACATTTTAGGTATACAATACAGTTACATTACATATACATACAGTTACACTGGGAACTTGTACCTTTACATGATATATCCTGGTAGAAAACTTTAAAGTAAATTTTTTCTGTTTGCTCTTACTCTGACAGTTTAAAATAGTTTTGTATAAGTTAGGAAAAAAAGCTCATTACAATTTTCTGATTGATTTAAATTTATAATTTAAGTTGAAATATATGTCATATTCCCCAGAATAAATCTTTTCAGCTTAATACTATACTATGTTTTGTCATTTATTCATGTCTGTTTCTCTATGTTACAGTAGTTATACTGTTTTTCTCTTTCTGTTTCATATCTTGTTTGTGAGGAACCTGTTTCATTTTGTCTTTATTTTCCATGTGAATATTATTGTATAAGAAAACAACTAATGTTTATCTCTCATTGTTAGTGGAGACACTGTGCCCCAAAGCAAAGCTTTTCAAATCAAATTTGTCATCAAATACAAATGGACCTGAGTCTCTGCTACCACTTTTCTCATTTATGGAGTGATTCTTTGTGAAAGTTGCTCAGCAACATGCCTGATACACAGGAGCTCCTTATAAAAGGTAGTTAGTATAATGCCTTAATATCACCACAGTCATTCCACTGTCCTTGTATTAGTCAGCCATCCCATCACTGGCATGAAATACCTGACACTTGCAAGTTAAAGGAGGGGAAGTGTATTTGACTCAGAGTTTCAGAGGATTCAGTCTATGGTAGTTTGGCTCTCAGGCAGAAACCTCATGGCAGAGGGCTTGGTAGAGGAAAATTCCTTCATGGCAAACAGGAGTCAGAGAGAGAGAAGAGCCAGAGACAGAATGGAAGAGCTGGGGACAAGAATACACACTTCCAGGTCACACCCCATATCCCATGTCCTTCAATCAGTCCCCATCTCCTAACACATTCAGCTATGAACTCAATCAATGGATTAATACATTGTTGAGTACAGCACATCATGATTCAATCAGCCTACGAAAGGCCCACCTCTGAACACATGAGACTTCTGGGAAACATTTCATATCTAAACTATAATAGTCCTATATTTTTATCAATTCTGAGATATAAAATATTTTATATTTTCAAGTATATAAATAGAAAATCTGCAATAATTATATTTTCCAAAAGCGTATTTTTTTTTCATGTTACATGTATTAGATCATAACTTCCATAACAATAATAATATTTAATAATACTAAATATATATATATTTAACTTTTTAAAGAATATTTAAGGAAGAAACCCATTAAGTAGGACTTAGACTTTTGGTTTAAGATTAATATTTTCACTCATAAAAATATCTTAAACTACTTTTAGTTTTCTAATTTTTTTAAACAAATTGCTGTTGAAATTTTAGAATGCCTTTTCAGATACGTTTGAGATAATAAACTTTTTTCCATATCAAACATAGTTATACAGTATAGTATGTTAAGCCATCCTTGCACTTCTAAAATATTCTTGTATGGTCAAGATGTTTTTTGTGTAATTTAATTTTTTAGGAATTAATATACATTTAGATTCATAAGTTAAATTGATCTAAAACTTGTATTTGGTACTTTTGAAAAAAATTGAACTTTAGTATGCTAGCTTTGTAACCACTTTTCTATTGAAGAAATATGCTGGAACTATTTATATAGCACTGGGAAAGAGGAAGTACTATATAAGAATTACCAAAATTTTATATGTAACATTTAGGTTATCACAGAAAAATCTCTGAAGAAGGTATTCTTATTATACAGATGGGAAAACTCAAGCAGACAAATGTTAATTAAGTTTCCTAAATTTCAAAATGTGCTAGTTTGAAAGTCTATGCATCTGATTCTTTCTCTGCTTACCATAATTTGCATAAAATATTACTTTCCAATTATATTACAAAGCCACTATTACTTATGTCAAGGCTCCAGTTTTGAACATTCATTGATTTAGTGTTTATGGAGTCTCCAATCTACCAGTCACTGTTCTATTAAACAAGGAGATCTGTGAGATACCGAAGGATTACAAATAAGGAAAGTATACAGGTGATGTTCTCTTGTAGCTAAATATTCACTGCTTCAAATAGTAGTTATCCTTAAATTTTTCAAAAGTTTATTTCACCTATATGCTAAGAAATTATCTATGTAAGGGATGATATTTTAAAATAATACCCTATTCCAGATAAAAGTTTTGAACACCTGAACCCTACACCCATTTACTTTGGTTCTTTCTTTTTTTTTTTTTTTTTTGTACGGGGGATTGAACTCCGGACCTTGAGCTTGCGAGGCAGGCGGCAGCATCACTGAGCTAAATTCCCGGCCCTGGTTATTTCTTATTAATCGTTCATGTTAAAATAACCTGGAAATCTAGATGTAAGTTGTTCCTTCTAACATTTTATTAATATTGTGTCATGTTCAGAACTATTTTTTGACACAGGTATTTATTTTAAACATTCAATTACCGGTAATTTATTTAGGTCTCATTATGTAATTTTTTAAAAGATTAATATTTCTGTAAGGACTTTCTACTTTTTAAATTAATTTATGTAATTTAATGACTCTTATACTTTAGCATGTAACAGAAACACCAGGAGGGCATGTTAAAATGGACTTTGGGGATCCATATCCCAGAGTTCCTGACCTAGCTTTACTGGAGTTGGTCCTGAATTTTTGTGCTTCTAATAACTTCACAGGTGACACTTGCTAGTGATCCAAAAACCAAAATTTCTGAACAAGGAATGTAATCCATCACTCAGTAGTTTAGTGTCCATATCTTCAATGATTTTTTTTCATTAACTTTATTGGTACATTTTAGGTATACAATCTGAGGACATTCATCATTGGGAATTTGTACCTTTACATGATGTATCTTGATTCTTATTTTTCCCCCATTCCCCTGTCCTCTCTTCAACCCCTCCACCCCTCCCTATTTACAAAGACTTTGTTTTCATTTTTACTTTTCTCATATTTTTTCCTTTCCCTTCTTTCTTTTCCCTACCCCTCCCACTTCCCCTTCCCCTTCCCCTTTGGGCCTTTTCTTCCTATTTTACATTATCTATTACACATTTTGATTCTCATTTATACTTTCAGTTTCTCACACTAGAGAAACTATTCAATATTTACACGTGTGTCCTATTTATTTCACTTAAATTTTTAAAGAATAATATACTATATTTTCTGAACCATTGTATATCTGAAAATTTTCCCCCTGAATTAACACATGCACATGAATTTTGATGTGTGATTGTTCTTTCTCCTAGAAATATGTACCTCTACATGTTCTTCTGTCATTTCATTTTTTTAGGCTATACCTGGGCTACACAAACTTTGTGTTTAATCTTGTAATTCAAAATATTTCCTAGGATACGCCTAGGTAGTAGTCTATGGGTTTTTCTCGGGAATTAGTGGATTTTTACTAGCTGCACATTTTTAAAATTATAATTGTCATCGTTGAGGAAGGTTAAAAAATTAAGTGTGTGATTTTACTCTAAGTTAATATATGGAAAATGTCTGTTAAATGTGTTAAACCATAGAAGTGAAATTAGTATAGTTTCAGATACATGGTAAGTGCTCAGTGAATGTTAGGTATTCTTTTAATTATTTCTTTATTTTAATTATTCTTTTGCCCCACTCCCATGCCTTCTCTTCCTCATGAATTCATTTTGGGGCTGTCTACTACATTGTGTTTGCTAGTTATGATTTCTCTATCCTCTCTCTATTTTTTGAAGAGATCCCTAAGACGAGTCTTCACAAAGCTTTCAATTTCCCACCATTTCAATTTTGTTCTGTCACACCAACCATGTGTGTTTTATTTGTGTGTCTTCATTATTATTCCATTTATCTTCTATTTCCCTATGAACCCTGAATAATTACATTTCCCCCTTTCATTGTGAATTGTTTCTGCCTTTTTGGTTTTCTTAGCAGGGCAAATACACTTTCCAGGACTAAATATAGATACAAGATTAATATTCAAGCTCAAAGCCAAATTGGCAGCATCTAGAAAACTTCACAGGATGCTATCACATGAAAGATGAAGAATTTTTATCTTTTTCTCTTTGCCTTCATCTCTGATGCTATGTATAGATGGGATATATGCAACACAACATAATTCTCAATAAATGGATACTAAGTGTCTTACAGTCTGATCCTACTTGAAGATCTTGGCTTCTGAACATTGGTGTTCTTAAATATTAGGCGTTAGGACTCCTTTAGAATCCTCTTGCATTCTGGGGTCTGTCCTATGACATTGAGGCAACAGCAATCCTTGACTTTATAGTGCTCAGTGCTTCATTCCTCTGTTTACATGTACAACTCATTTAGAGAAAAAAACCCTGCCCCCCCAAACTAGACCATTTATAGAAAGTATCCACATAATAACAGCTGTTTTGATTCATATTATGAAGTGCACGTTTCTTATAACTACCTCATTGTAAAATAGGGATGATGAGGAAGAGATTCTAATGATGTATTCTGCCACCCAAAGTTTCATAACCACAAGTAAACCCCTTAAATACAGTATTTGTGAGAATTAATTCTGACAACTGGCTTAAAGGTAAGCCAACTTTTTGTTCTTCCTTTGATTTTTTTTTTGCCCTTCTTTACATCTTTGTGTATATTATGGATACTTCTGGAGAATACTTTCAAGGGTCAACTCATTTAAAATTTAAATTCCTAATTTTGAGTTACTGGTGATGATCAGTTAGTAGAATGATCATAGACTAAACTTAAAGATATTGTTTAATTTCATTCTCCCTAAAGCAAATATTTCAAATTTTTATTAAATAAATTATTCCATTTTATAATTATAGCATTTCCCATGTTAGACTTCATTAATTTATTTTTTCCTCACAAAGAAGGGATTGAAGGTTACAGGTATCAGAAACTTCTGAGATGACTGTTGAAAATACACTTTTCTGGCTTCATTTCACATCTATGGTTAGCAGCTGTCAGGGTTCAGAAATCAGCATATTTAAAAAGATTCTGAGGTGACAATGATCAGAGTGGCTCTGGTGATACCTTTTTAAATATATGTAAGAACCAAAATTATGGTCTTTGGAAATGATTTACAATAATTTTCCATCCCACAATATATTAAGAATATTATAAAACTATAATAGAATGTATTAGCATACAAGAGATACAAATATAGCACAGTGGTTAAGTGTAGTATACAAAGTATGGATTCCCATATACTTGAATATAAATGGTATGATTTTATAAGATTTACTTGGTCTTTCTGTGCCTTAATTGCTTTTTTCAACAAAACAAGCAAAGGTGCCTTTTGTGTGTGTGTGTGATTGTGTGTGTGTATGTGTGTGTGTATGTGTGTGTGGTACTGAGGATCAAATCACGAATTTAACACTGAGCTATATCCTCACTTCCTTTTTAAATTAAAAAAAATTTTTTTTCAGACAGGATCTCTAAAGTGGCTAAATTATCCAAGCAGGGTTTGAATTTTTGATTCCTTGCCTCAGTCTCCCAAAGTGGTAGGATTATAGGCATGTGCCACCACACCCAGCTACAAGCTACCCTTTATGTCTACCAGATTAGGGTTTTGTACTAACTAAATGTTGTAATATAAGAAAAGCTCTCAGTATCTACCACATACTGTGATGGTCTATATTTTCTATATTTCTTATTAACTTTCCAAAATAAAGATTTTGACATAAAGATTAAATGGCATTCTAATTACTAAAACCTTCTGAATAATACAAAACTGGATATTAAGAATAAAATGTAGCTTACTGCATTTGTACTATGTTTCTGTAACTAACTATTCTAGACTATGGAGTAGATGATGGAAAATAAGAAGCAATGTTTCCTGCTTTTCAGAAGCCTATAATTCAAACAGATCATCAACAAGATATGCTAAATAACTTAGGAGCAACTCTAAAACAGTCTTTAGACTCTTGACCTTTAATTCACATATTTTTCTTTGAATTAATTCACAGTAATTAAAATTTCTCACTCCATATCATGCTACATATGTGCAAAGGGACCTTAACCTTATTTATTTTCTTAATTTAATCTATATTTTATCATTTCATTTTAAATCAAGAGAAATGAGAAATAGTTACTTAATTTCTTTTTTTTTTCTTTCAGATAAAGATTAGTTTAGCTTTCTTTGGATTTAATGTTTTCCACACCAGGGCCGGGGATTTAGCTCAGTGGTGCCACCACCTGCTGCACAAGCACAAGGTCCCGAGTTCGATCCCGGTACAAAAATAATAATAATAATAATAATAATAATAATAATAATTTTGTCCACACCAAACCACCTTCAAAATGTCTTGCTCTTTCTCCCCACCTGATGAAAGTGTATCATATCTGAATTACCTCCTGGTGCTTTTTACAAGTTCGGTTGAAATTATAAAGGAGGTGATGCTGATCGTGAGAAAAAAGATCTGTCTACAAAGAAAGTCAGACAGTGACAGGAACATTTATATTTGTAACTGATCGAGGATTACAAAAAAGAAATTAAGCACACTCAAAGTTCATTTCAGTACCACAGCTGAACCAAGAGCTCAGACCGTTTATCTAAGCCAGTAAGAAATAAGGTTATTTATCGCTATATCGATGGGAGCTTCATTTCACGCAAGACCTTTGTACTATACTTTGAACACAAGAACAAAAAACCCCCCTCAAAATGCCTGAATCCTCCCCTTGTTTGGTCCTGCTGAATGAACTTAAGAATTTCTCCTTATTTCACCTAGTTAATTCAATTTTCCATTATAGACGCCAAGCAATATAATACAATAATTATAACAAGGGGCACAGAAGGGCACATTCACAGATTGTTTTAAACACAGAATAGATGTTAGACTAGTGACGTTTGTAGCCTATAATAGTTTAATCAGTATACTCTATTTAGACACTTACCATGGTAGATATTGGAGGAAGAAATTGATAAAAATACCTGGTAGTTCATCTTTGGAGATGGATCTGAGTTTGAATCCAGAGTAGGACATCTCCTGATTATGTAAAGTCTGGCAAGTTCCTTACCAGTCTGGAGTTTGAATTTCTATGTTTATAAATTGGACTGCATGACATCTACTTCATAGAGTTGCTTTAATAAGAATACATACAAAATGTTCAGTAGCATTCTAGGCAAATAAGCATTTTTCAAAGGCCCTATTATTCCTACATAGCTGGTACCCACTGATTAAGTAGCCAGTACCAAGGAATGCAGAAATATTGACCAGTTTTTCAAATAGTATAATACAAAAGTCTGTCAGTGCAAATTTTCAAGTAGCACTAATAGCACATATTAACAAATATATTAAGATTTATAAATGAAGAAATGAAATGTTTTCCTACAATTGCATATGTTACTTTAAGAGACATAGTTAAATGTATATAAAAAGGATATCAAGGCACAGATTAGTTGTTAGGAGACTGTGTGAAGATGAAAAGAAATAAGCTCCTAGTGATAGTCTCATGATATATACACCGTTTCCTTTATTTTTTGAGGTGTATAAAGATTTTCAGTATTCTTATTTAAAAAATAGAAGCAGAATTGAAATAATAATGAACCCTAACTTTAAGAATAACAAGCTCGTATGTACACATGATCAAATTATTTTGAAAACAGCCATATTTTTCTCATTAGTAAATGTATTTCCAAAATGTTCACTTTTATATGAATAATTATCAATATTTATGATATATTTGTTATTTTGATAAAGTGTAAAATAAAAATTTTACAATACACAAGAAAAATAGTATCACTTAATAGTTTAATCCAGGAATTTAAATTTATAAATGTTCACTTTAGTCATATATCTTCTTGAAAATTGCTTTACATGGCTATCTATTGAAAACTCTCAAGCTATATATACATATATATATATACATATATAAAAGGACAAAATTTGGTGAAAAAAATTATTAGAAATACAAGTACAAGGAGACAAAGTTGAAAAACTTTCCACTGTTAATTAGAGCTTGTTTGTACATTTGTAAATTAGAAGTGATAATGCTATTTAGACTCAGCTTTATGTAAAATAATGATGGGGCAATATCATTTTAAGAATTAATATTTGCAGGGCAGGGATTTAGCTCAGTGGTGCTGGCACCTGCCTGGCAAGCACAAGGCCTGAGTTTGATCCCTGGTAACACCCCCCCCCGAAAAAAAATTTGCAGAACATTGGAGATTATGTCTTTTGCTCTTACTTAAAATTATAGCTAATATTAAAATGAGTGAGGGTACATAACTTATAATTTTTTTAATTTTGAGGTACTTGTAATCATAAAAATATAAAGACCACTGAAATGATGTGTGTAAAATCTTTGGTACACTTTATGACTCAAAATTGTTTACAGGCTTAACTCCAGTTTTGGACTCTCCAAGAGTATAGTAAGTTGAGTTAAGCTAGTTGCCCAGGCTCCTTTGTCTCCTCCCATGATCCCAGTTCTTCCCATAGCTTCTGCTTCACCTTGGCATTTTCCACGTCAGGCATCAGATGTGGCATGTGTGTGCCCTGAGTTCTCTATGCTCCATACTTAAGGATCTCTTGGAATTTATGGAATAGTTTTCTCTCAGGAATTACAATATTTGCAGGGTTACAATGTTACAAAGTTTAGGGGCTGCACACTAGACCATTCATCTATCCAGAAGGAGCTGCAAACAATACATTCTATAGCTGATGAATAGTATCATGAGCAAACAATAAATAGGACTTTGGAAGACTCTCAGTGTGTAGTGTAACTCTGTTAACAGTAGGGAACCTCTATGGACATATCTGATCTCCACAAAATTGATTATTTTCTCTCCCCTACTGATAAAGTGATACCTTTGTATGAGGATGATAGGAAAGAAGTGAATTAGGCTGTCATTATTATTGTTTCTTTACAGTTAAGGTTTGAAATCATAACTACAAATTATATTTAAGCACTTGTACATGGAGAGAAATTATTATTCAGTATATTAGTATCTCTACAAAGTCAAAAAGAAAAAACATTACATTTCAAAATCATAATCTTAACTTTACACTCGTCTGCCTCTTACACCTATTTCTTTTTTAAAGAACTACTGATGTCCATAAATTATCTTCAGTGACACTCAGAAACAATTCTTTTTTGGATAAGCAATGGTTTTCTTTCAACAGTTAACCTTGTTATGGTTTGTATCTACACGCCCCCCCCAAGCCTTGTGAGGTCATAGGTGGGGTTTTTTGCAGGTGCCTGGATCTAGGGTGTGTGATGCTGGCATTAAGGGTGCCCCAACGGGCGAGTAACCTGGATGGGATACACAGGACAGAATTAGTGTGGCTGCCAACACCTGCTACTGCTTCATCTTCACTACTTCATTTCTTTGGTGCTTTCTGCCTGCCATGAATTGCTTCTCCTCTGCAATGTCCCTCTGCCATGCCAACCTGCCTTGGAGCAGTCTATGAACTGAAACTGCTACAAACTGTGAGCTACAATACACTTTTTCTCCTTAATTTTGGTTCTTGGGTATTTTCTCTCAACAACAAGAAAAGTAATTAAGACAACCTTAAATAGACTAGTAGATACTTTTCTATTGAGACTTCAAATACTGTGTTTTATGACTTTTTTGAAGAACAAATTTTGACTCTATTTACAATAATTTGTTTCAAATACTTTCCACACTTATTGAGTGCCATATTCTCTAATTTTATCACTGATAAAAGCTTTTAACATTAATCTGGAAATTAATTATTCAAACTGAAATGTTCAATGACACCAGCTTTTCTTTGTCTTCTGTACTCACAGTGTTGTGCGGAACTTGTAGGCCGTGCACAGTATCAGGCCCTCCCAGATTTGTGTAACAGAAACTTTGATGAAGAGGTCCAGCAATCTAGAGCCCAACAAGCTCTTCAGGTTCTAATGTATGCTAAAATCTGAGAATCACTGTGTATTAGATTCTCTCCTCACCATAAGGATGATTATAAGCAAAAATTAACTGCAGTTTAGAAGTTAAAAAAGAATAATTTCTTGAAGCATAAAAGAATCCTAAGTATAAATCTTGAATCCAAAAATTAATGGTTAATCTAATGTTTCTTATGTAATCAGGCATTTGCTTCCAGCAAGTTTAAAGATCTTCAACTACAGAGAGACAATGATATTTTGATAGTCCTCTAGATATGAGAAATAAATGTGTGGGGTTTATAGTCACAGTAATTCTGCAGTCAGAGTTTGGTCTGATGCTTAGGGATTTAAAACGATGAATGGATAAAGATAGTGAGGAATCTCATTCTAGTCATGCCCTCCTTTCCTAATTTCCCTTTTCACCGTTTGGTCTTCTTCCTCATTTCCTTAGGGAGCTGAGTGATTGATAGCCTAATCCAATGACTGTATTACAGCTGCCTCAACTAGGACTCTTTTCCTTATCATTAGCAGTTAGCCTATGGTTAAATTCACAGCTCACTGCTTGGTACTGCCCCTGAGATTTAAGGGTCTGGCCTTTAGAAAATATTTAACATAAAGCTGAAATCTTGACATACTCAGAACTCAGTTCTCTGCAAGGCTTCTTTAATTAATCCAGTGTACTGTACCATTGTTTTGTATGAGGCTGTGACATAGTGAACTGTTTCTGAAGCTTACAGAGATGAGTAGTCCTAAATTAAATAGCTACTGATGTGTACCTACACTGATTTTTCATACAGTAGAAATGCGTGAATCTGTGAATATTTAAATTCAAGCTCAAAGAGTGACACAGTGCTCTCTGTTTTACCTTCATAATAGAACATTTTTTGATTAATCTTAAGCTTGAAATCACGCTGTATGAAAAAACACACACACAGAGGAAAGAAATTTAATAATTCATTACCACTGCTGCAAAGGTAAGTTTTCTTAATATGCTTGTCATAGTCCTTAGGTTTACAAAGGCTATCAAATATTTTCTTAGGAACTCGTACAGATATTAATTTATTTTCTTAATTTTACACAAAAGAAAATATATAAAATTATAAGTATCCATAAATTAGAATGCTTTAAGTATTATTTGATTATGTCACTTATTTACAGGAAAATAATTGTTTTAAAATATCTAAGGAGAGGATGTAGACCTTGATCTATGCCTTAAACCTTTGCCCTTGCTCCAGCCCGTCGATGAGCTGTAAGCACCTATGAATATGGCAGCTGAGTCCCAGATGAAAAATTATGCATCTCATAAACTGCTATTCTGCTGAAATGTCAAGCCAAGGCAAGGCTGTGCCTCAAACTCAGCACTTGGCATTTTCCTTCTGTCTGCTTTGTTGCCATGAAGCAAACATGAACAGTGAGGATTTGTGTAGGACAGGTAGCAGGCGAGCTCTCTGTCAAAAATCTATTATTAGGGCTCTGATCTTCTGTACAGACCAACCAGGCTAAACAGTGCAAAACTCAGGGTCCAGGAAAGGCATTATAATGAAAAGGGTGATTTTTTTTTCAGTCTGTACATGAATATATTCAAATGAGCATTATTTAAATAAGTATATTTCTCTGAACCAAAGTGTTAATTCATAATGAAAATTACAATTCAGCATCTTTATTTGATATGCCGACTTTTGACTGTTCCGCAAATACACTATATATATGTATAACAAGGTCTTTAATAGTTTGATCTGTTAAATTTTTGATAGCCTAAGAATGTTTTTATATATATGAATAACAAAACAGAATTTTTGTATTATTTTGGTACACACAGTATTAAAAAATAAGAATGAAATGGAAAGCTTTAATTTTAATTATTCTTTTTGGCATGATTTACCATCACACTTGTTATTCACTTAAATTATATCTGTATCTATCAGGCTATTTTATACATTTCAGTGCTAAAACTTAAGATTTTATTGATAAAGATGGTTACAATACAGTTTTAATTTTATGACAGTTAGTAGGCATGTTTTTCTAAAAAGATTTTATGCATCAATCGTCATGCGATTGACACATTAAAAAATTAAACCCATAAACAACTACTTTCTAATAAAAAAACCAATGCCATATTTTGTGATATAATTGTAATATGTAATGTAAGAACATAAAGGGATCCTGCCAAAATCCTCAGATGGTTGCATGTGTGAAAATAGTTACTTTAAAGAAAAATGTAACTAACACTTTTGAGTCTATTTTATGTTTTCCATCTTCCTGACTTTATACAAATATTCATAAATACATTCATGGAAAAGTTTAAACTTAAAATGAGAGAGATTATATTGGATTTGTATTCATGTAGTGTCCAATAGAGAGTTCATGTTGCTAATCTATTCATGGTAGCAACAGTTCAGACTGTTTTTTTTTAAAAAAAAACAACATGAAATATACAAAGTGGAGTGAAGGTTTAAAAATTCTTTTTAAGTAACTATAATGATACACATTTGTGGA
This sequence comes from Heterocephalus glaber, assembly GCF_000247695.1. The sequence goes on along the minus strand of NW_004624742.1, from coordinate 207,579 downwards.
AGTTTACTACACTATATATGTTACACTTACTTCCAGCCCTACACCAGCACAAAGCTAGAAATTACTTGCAAAATTTATACTTGTATCTTATTTTATTGGCAATTACTATGTTCATTTTATAATGAAACACCTTTAGGTTTATAAACACAAAAGTTCAGTTAGACCTTGGCCTCTAGTAGCCCACATAGCTAGGCGTCAAATTACTTATTCACTTGCAGGCTGAGAGAACACTTAGGGACTAAGGCATTATAATTTGTTGAGAAATACACGGATATTTTCTAGACTTTCTACAATATTCTACTTTCAATTAGTAAATTTGGGCTGAAAAAAGGTCAAATCTTAAAAGACTCTCTTCAATGAATTATTCAGAAATTAATAATAAAAGTTTATGTCTTAATATTAAATAAAATGTATATTTTTAAATTAAGTTAATACCTAATAATTTGAAGCAAGCATCAAAAACTTAAAATAAAGAATAATAATTTCCTTTTCTTTGATAAAATAGAAAAAATTGACCAGCAAAATCATTTAAAACAATTTTTTAAGCTTGTTGGAAGTAAGTTACATTGAGCCGAAATTATTACTTAACATGTCTCCTGGAAAGTTATTTCAGATCTTGTCTCTATGTGTGTATACACATATGTGTTCACATATGCAAAAGACTATGTGTACAGGACAATGGAATGACAATAAATCTAAAAAATATGTCAACCTCATATTAATAAAAGGCAGTAAAATCACAAGAAACATCAAAACTTCTTCAAATGAGTTTATGCCCTTGAAAAATTTTTATTCTTTCTTCTAATATAGTTGTTGATAAAAATTATCCTTATGAAGTCAATCGAAGGAAAGACATATCCTTAGTTTATGCCATGCAGGACTCATTCTTAACCATCTGACTCATAGGGAGAACTTCATATGAAAATGCCACACTGCAGCTGATAACACCATTTATATAGCTGAGTGATAGTAGTCACAGAATTGGGAGCTATATTAAGATGCTCTCATTATTTGAGTACAAGGTCATAAAAGTGGTCAAATTTTTAAACTAAAACAAGAAAGAAAACTAAACTAAAACTAGGAAAAACAGTGATTCACTTCACCCAAGGATACAGTTTAACAATTCATTATTTACAGATGAGATTAAGATTTCTTCCAATCAAAAAAAATAAATAAAATAAAATAAAGAGATTTCTTCCAATCAAATATAAAAAAATCAATGAATTTCTCCTCTTTCTCACACACACAGACACACATACACAAACACAAAACACAATAATTTGCTTAAATGAATCAACTGTTATTTGATATAGCCAAGGTTTCTTGCCTGGGTTCTAGAAAAAGGCAAGTTAGATGGTAGCAACTTACCCGTGTTAAGACGGTACTATCCAAAAAGCAGCAGAGAATGACATCTTTAAAATCAATTTTTTAAACGGAAGTATTTGTATTGTGGGAACATTAGTCAGCAGTTTCATGAAAATATCCCTGAACAAAACTTCTGAACAAAATTTCTGTTGATGCTATTTTCACTATGAAATCACCTCATCTATAATTCAACTTTTAGGGACTCATATGATGAGTATGAATCTTGCCAGGTATTTCTCCCATGAATGAGATTCAAGTTTTTAAGTCATTCTCTTATGATCTTGGTTCATATATTTGAAGACTCCTGCTTCTAATCACCTGCAGGTAAGTTGTGGAGAGGGGAATATAATTTATAAACTAGAAAGATTGAGGACAAGACCTTAGGATGTGATCCTAATTCTCTCTCTTAATAAAACTTTTAAAATGCAACACTTAGAAGTTACCTTTCTATAGACTTAATGATTTCTTTTATTTAACAGAGAACTTTCAAACCTTTTTGAAATTAGCTACTTGCAAGAAACACATTTAACATCATGTTATTTACATGACCTGATATGATAAAATATAAATACAATGAATGTGGAATCAACCTCATACCTGTAAAATGTGAAATTGAGAAAGCATACGTCCTCAGCAAACGATGTGGAAGGTCCTTGAGTTATCTTACTCCTTACTCAACGTACTCAAGCACATGGGGTAGACTATGTATGGATTCCATGTTCCAATACTGAAATGTGTGTCTATCATAGATTTTTTTTTTTGTACTGGGGATCGAACTTGGGGCCTTGTGCTTGCAGTGGAGGTGGTGGAGGCACTGAACTAAATCCTCAGACCTGTCATAGATTTTTTGAGATAATTCACCCAGGAATCTAATTCATATAGAAGACTGTAAACATAGATCCAGTCTCAGACACAATAGGACTTCACAGGAAACTTTCAGTCTATAATAAATATTGGAATATGTCCATTTATAATTTATTTTAAACAATATGAGACAACTCCACTTTGGAGAACTTCTAGATCGCCCATCACCATTAACAACCATTCTTCCAAGAACCAATCTTGGTGTACACAAGATAATTAGGGAATGACTAGAAACCAAAAAAGAATATAGGTGGAAGAATATTCTTGAGAAATAACAAATAATTGCTCTGGGGAAATGATTTACTGTGAAATTATGAGGAGTTCTGTATTCATACAGCAGCACTGGAGTATATGTGAGCAGCGTGGAGTATATGTGAGGATTCACAAGGGACAACACATTCTCGGTGTCATGAATGAAGCAAATTCCAAAATGATCACTTATTTCATCATTGTCAACACTAAGTTTCCTCCCTGAAGGGATATCAAGCCTACAAGCAACTGGAGTAAACTTCAGAAAGGTTTTATATGAAAAATGATTTTGGAAAAATACAAACAATAAACAAACTCTCTTGAAACATTAAATAAACAATTTATCAAATTTTTCAGAATATTGATAAAATAATCACGCATCAAAAATATGGCATTTAACATAATTTAAAAAGATATTTGACCAAACAATGCTTATCCCAAATATATGCAAGACATTCTGACATTTTATTCTATTTTATTTTCAAAAAATATTGATTATAGGTCATTAAACTTGATTCTATCATGTACTCATGAGTTGGGAAACAATGTGTGAAAAACATTTTTTTTAAAACCCAGAATAATTTTATTTGAAATAACCCAAGTGACATTGCCTAGCTGAGATTTTATCTTCACATTACTGTCCATAATTAGCTAATGCATCTTAAAAGAACAATGCTGAAAGGTGACCATTTTCCCATGGCAGGAAGAGTAACTTGGGTGTCACACTGTTTTTCCATTTAAGCAAAAGAAAACCTCTATTTCAAACAGCAGACATTTTATTCTGAGAAAAAAAAATGGTACAAACTGATCAATGGGCTAGAGATCATATTAAAAAGAGAAATATCCTTTCCTGGCAGTGGATAGTTATGTATTGTTAGGTGGTATCCAAAATTTAACTCTTTAGTTTTTGTTTAGATTCAAACAGCTCTTGGAAAAGCGGGCATTCCAGTGTTTTGAGAAAACACTTGGGAAGATAACATAGCAGTCGAGTATGGTAATTTTTTAATCTTATAAAAATATCTGGCATACTTTGTGTAGGTTTCTATATTGAAGCAGATTTTGAAGTTCTGGCAGCCATATTTGATAAATTAGAAATAGTATTTAGCCATTTTTATATTTTCATCACCCCTGAAATTTGAAACCACTGTTATTTAACACAATCTTCCTCGGCTAGGCTTTGCTGTAACTCATTCTGAAAGCACTTTGTTATGAAATGTGCTTTTGTCTTAAGATATATTATCAGGGCCTGTTTAAACTTCTTTACAGATTCTATTACATTCAAACTTAAGCAAGCACTATTTTAAAGATGGAAAACTTTATTAATTTTGTCAATATGGAAAAAGGTTATTTCCAAAACAGATTAATGTGAAGGAACTTAATATAGAACCTATTAGAAATGAGGTACAAGTCCTTGAAAATATTAAGGACTTTCTGTTGTTTAAAATGAATGTTCCATCTAGGCTTAGCTGAAGTTATAGCCTAAGTGAATATTTATAGATATGAATTTATAAATCTTAGAAATAGAGTTTTATGGAAATGCTAACAGGCCCTGAGGTATAGCTGAACTTGTTTTCAGGTACTGCTATAATCTCCTCTGTGTGTATACTTAAAGACTGAGACATGAAAGACTTTTTCTAATGCTGTAATTTTGTAGTTTTATTCGAGTGAGTTATATTATGGGAGAATATCCAGAAATTGCAGCTTAAATCGGAAAATGTGAATGGTGTTACTTATATAAAATACTACTGCAATAGTTATTTTATTAATTTTTGATGTTCAGCACCCTCTGTGACCTCCTTTATTCTCTTGCTGTCAAGATGGCAGGCTGAAAAAATTGAAGTGGGCTGACAGAAAACATAGTGCATGCTACATTCCAACTCTGGAATCTCTGGACTCTTTCCAGGGCACACGTTAACACAGTCCTCATTACTCTGCAATACAGAAATAGTTAAGACCCTGTTTGATAGCTCCTGATAAAAGACAGTGGTGTAGGCCTGAGCAGGTCCTGCTTGTCAGTCTTGCTTTTTGATAATCTAGGATGGGCATTCCATTAAAAGCTGAATATAACCTTTTGCTGTTGTTTTATCATAGCTCACGGACATACTTCACACTCTCACAATAGAAAACCTAACCATGGACAGAGTTTTATTTGTGTCTATCTAGTCTCTTCCAAAAGGATGGTTTTGGTCTGCTTCAGCAATGATTTTCTTGAACAGTGGGGCACTGCTCTGTTATGCATGTCTACCACTTTCTCCATCACCAAGGAGACTAATTCCCCTACTAGCACAGTCAAGAACCTCACAGCATTGTCTTTACAAGGCCAAGTGCATGTTGTCACAGCAACAGAGCGCACAGGGCAAAGAGACCAAATGAGACCTTGGGATTAAAACTTTTCTCTCATTTTTCAAATTCAAGTATTTGAGGATGGGAAAGAATATGCAAAGGTATGAGGTCTGAAATGTCTTGTCAGCCAAAGCTTAAATGTAATGCTTTATTGGTGTATTTGGAACAGTTGTGAAGGCAAATGTTGTTTGAAGGTAGGTTTTAAAATTCTAATAAGAAAAAAAAAATTCCAAGAAGCATAGAAACTAATTCAGACTATGAAAAGATATTACAATTAGGGTCCACATATTTTTCTTCTGAAAGGATCTAGTATTAGCCTTTACTAATAAGTGGCAAGACGATCATGACAATGAGAGATTCTCAAGAGATCACAGGGCAGAAGAGAATAGAATTTATGCACGACTCTATTTTGGTATTCTCTCATCTTGTACTAAGAGTCACAATCACTGAGCCTTCAAATTCAATCTGATCCGTTTGTTGTAATTATTAGGAATAGTGACCAGAAATGTATCAGAATTTGTATTCATTAAAAAAAAATCAGAGTACTCTTGCTTGCAATATAATAACCCGATTTTTCAGCAATTTGCAAGGAAGCATAATGCAAGGAGAGGAGAGCACATACCTGACACTCCTCCATATGTAGTCTGCTTTCCAATACCCACTGCTGGCCAGGGTGTGCCATCTGCTTTCAAGCCCATCAGACCTGAAACTGTGTTAGTGGCTGTAACGCCATCTGCACCACCTGTGGAAAACACATTTGTCTGCAGTTCTTAAAGAAACGATGGTTAAAACCCAATCAAACTTACATAACTTAGGAAAATGGACACCAATTTCTCTAGAGAGCATTTTCTCTTCTTAAATGTCTGCATAAATTTAACTCTTACTACTACACTTAAAAGGCTCGACATATTTAAATTTTTTTAATTATCATGAGTTCATTTTTGAAATTATTAGGTGGATATACTGATGCCAAATGTTTTGTATTCAGTGTAAGTAACCTACAATCTCTTTGCAAGTCAAGGTGTAATTTCCATGGAATATATGATAAACACATGTGATTTGTAACGTTACGCATCGACTGCATGATTTATGTATTCAACAGATATTGAGTATCTGTTTAAGGTGCTGTGCTGCACTCTCTGATATGAAGGAAACAGCAATTTCACAGTGTGGAATCTGATACCTTTTTAAAATCTCATTAAAGATTCAAGTGGTACTGATGAATTGTTACATTATGAGTTTTTTAATTTAGGGGTAGTTTGGTATAACTAGCTTTGTTAATAACTTTTTCAAGTATTTTATATGTTTATTTTATTGGTACATTTTAGATCTACATAATGATAACATTCATTATAGGGAATTATACTTGTACATGATTAATCTTTGCAAAACAAGTGTTTGTTAGGAAAAATTATAAATGATCGTGTATTTCCAGACTAAAATTTGGGGTCCATTTATTAGATGAAGTCCAAATGTAAATCCACTTCAGTTGTCAGTTAAGTGCTTGGTTTAATACTTTTTTTAAAGCATAAATAGAGATATACTCAAATGCTTGTGGAACAAGTCATACTTCAGTATGCTACCTAATTCAGGCCAATATTCACATAACTGAGAAACTGATGTAAGACTAGTTCTTACCTTCCTTTGCAGCTCTTGCGATGCTTACAATATCAGTGACATTTGGGGTCAACTTGGCAAAAAAAGGAACCCGAACAGCTTGTCTAACCCAGCGACAGATGTTCCGTACCAGCTCTGGATCCTGTTCAAATAGGTCAGTTAAATATAGAACATAATTAAAGAATTGTGATCAAAATGTGTTCTGCAGCAATAGCAAAGCTGGGGATGTGCAAGACAAATCCAACTTGACAATGAGCTACACGATATATTCTCAAATTCCCCCTCAGTATTACACCTAGACTCATTAGGGAACTAAGGTTAACACACTTCAAGGGAACTGCAAATTCATCACATAAAGGTTAAATTCCTCAAGGGAATCTTTGGAAAATAAAATTACAAAGAACCAAATGAAAGCAGGTATTTCTCATTTTCAGTTAAATATTATCAGGCCTGAAACAAACTTTTGATAGTAAGTTCAAGAAACATTTCAGAATTTCTAGTGACCTCATTGGTAATTTAAGCTTAATAAAATATATTTGAACTGCAAACTCCCAAGAGAATGAGATTCAATCTGAAGCCTGTTGCTTTCATTATTAGAAGACAGTCCTGCTGAAATATATTCAAGAGAAAAATCTATCGGCAACTTCATCATCGGTCTAAATGTGCTAAAATGGAATGATTCAGCTTGGATTTTACACGAGCTGATCAGTAACTTTAGCTTACTTTTGTAAATGTTACTAAGATTTGTGCAGCATTTTCCAACACTCATCTACTTGAAAGAATTGATCAAAATGACAAAATGAAATAAAATATCAAATGCTCATTTTAAAAGCAAGGAATAGACATTTTCCTGTGCCTGTTTCCTGTGATTTTTCAAGCTTTTATTTTCTCATGGGAGAAGTATCATTTAGAGGGCAAACACGTATCCTTTTCATTGAAATACCTTAGCCGTAGTAATGGTCTTTGATTTCAACACATACAATAGTCCTTTTTTCCATTACTTTGAGTGCAAAATTTATTCTGACAAGTACTGATAATGTGCTTTGATAAATTACCTTAATATATGCAACAGCAATTCATTATTGAACTTGGTAATATTATCTTAGCAAGTTAAAATGTTTTTTGAATTAAAAAACCCAGGAAAAATATAAACATAAATTTAAACTATGAAATAGTAGGCAAGTATATAATTTGTAATTAATATTTTTATATGTAAGAAAGTTGCTCTTTGTATTTTAACCTTTTGAATTCTTTAAGATGAGATTTCTAATGTTATAACCTTTAGAAAGAACCTTTTCACTTAATTTTAGTGTGCCTTGATCTGTCACCCTGTATTGCTATAAAAGTTATGTGTTTGTGTGGTAAGATACTACAATGAGGTAATTTCTGCTGATTGTTATCATCTCTATTCAGCAAAACTTAATACTTTAACAAGAAATCTTTGCCTTGGCTTCTTCTTTTTTCAGAACGGTAATTTCTTCATTAAACATAAATATTAAAGAGCACTATATGGAATGCTCTACAGGGCATACTGTGCATTATGAATAGTAAAATCTAGAGACTTAGCTGTACAAATTCTAACTCATGAAAATGGAGATCTGCCCCTGCCCATGCAACGTTCATGAAATATTTATAACTGCTGCATTGGCATTATGAAGGCAGTTGCATCTTTGTGACTTTCATTTCTAAGTTATGAATTTCCATGGGACTTAGCCTAGAAATGACAGTAACTCTAGATGATATGAATTGCATGTCCTTTGTGAAAGCACTCTTTAAGGCAGAATTTGACAATAATATAAAGATCACTTGAATTACATAATACATGGACGGTAGTTAGATAGGAATTACTGAAACAAATTTAAGATATTATTTGGTTCCAGTAGCATGAACACTAATGTTCTGATAGTGGCTTCTAAGTGGCTTTCAATACTATTGACCACCATGTCTTTGTAATTTACTTTGAACATTTGCCAGACTTTTTTCTGTTGACTCTCAGTAGCTGACTTCTTTAAATTAGTGCTTCTTACTAAGTGTTCAGCAATTTGCAATTTCTTCAAAGGTTTTTAAATTTCTAAAAACAAATGGTTCCTTGGTAACCATTATTTTATTTGCTTGAATCATCTGTCTGTATTTTAAGATAGCAAACTTTGACCCTCTTATAGTTCTGTCACTATGGTTGACCATGTTCAGATATGCTTTTCGATCTTCATATGCACTCAACTCAGCTCCTGACTAATCATCAAAGCCAAAGGAAACACAGTTTGATTACCTGAGAATTTTTAAATCAATTCCTGACCTGCACCACTGTGAAAATTGACTTTTTAAAATTGCAAGATTTCATTTGACAGCAAAAATAGGGAATATTCTGATACAATAAGAAATGTGGTGAGTGTAGTAACATCATAAAAATGAGTATGTGCATTTTGAGAATTAAAGAATAGACTATAACTACTCACATTTTCCTAATTTATTCATTATTTTGATATAAACCTTTAACAGCACACATAATTAAAAGTGTTTCTGCATCTTGGCCTCCTCATTTTCTAGTAATAACATTAGACAAATCAGCCTTTCCTAATAGGCCAGTTTTCAGAATCTTAATAAAAAGTGCAAATTTTAGGCAATTTCTAATTCTGGCAAAGTATTTCAGATAGGAAATTATAAAAGTGCTATTTTCTCTCAGACAAACAGAATTTTTTTTTTTGTGGCACCAGGGATCGGACCCGGGTCCTTGTGCTTGCGAGGCAGGCAGTGGAACCACTGAGCTAAATTCCTGGCCACAAATTGAATTTTTAATAATATTAACACCAACAAAAAGCAAAAAGAAACCCCAAAACAATTATAAACTATTCTTCTATTTCCAGGAACCCCAAAAATATTTGTTATGTCAATGAATGAAGAAAGAATAACAATTTGACATACATAGTTTCAACTTAATTCTTTATATATACATCAAAATCTAGATAATGGCTAGATAGGTATAAAAAAACTCATATATTTTACAGTAGATGATATTCTAAAAGCATAAAATCTCAGAAGACTGCTTTACAAATAGAACAGTAATTCTGAAGAAAAATAATGGGAAATTATTAATACATCTTTTAATGTGTCAACTACGCATAAAATTGACTTGGGTCAGTAAGTTTTTAGTGGCTCTTTCTTTAGGTATCGATAATCCCAACCCTGACCACGATTTGCAATCACTCCTGCTGCAGAGGTGTGTGTGTGCATATTCCAATACTTGTTAACTATTTTGTTATTGATGTGAGTACCAAGATGCTTTCTTGAGATGGAGTCTGTGCTACTATAAGCAGGAGACATCAAAGCTTGCTTATACAAAAGGCTGGACCTGGGATGCAAATGGTGGTCTTTAGAGCACTACATGAGGTGATGATACCAGACCAGGCTCAAAAAGTGTTGAAAAGAAAAGAAGAGTGGCCTACAGACAAATTTGGCCAATTTGAAAATGTTAACAAGGAGCAGCCTAGTGTCTACACGCAGTTAATATGCTCTGGGAGAAATTCCTATGAAAACCAAACAGTACAATAACTAATTCCTGAAAACACTGAGCTGAGTAGATTGCTTATTGCAATAGTTTTCATTGGCACATCTTCTTGTTTTTAAAGCTTAATTTCTTAATTAGCACCATAGGTAGTTTGTAATTCTCATAACTACTAATGTCTCTAGCTATACATTTAGGAGATTCCATATAAAATGACCTACTCTTCTGTTTTTGAGGCCCATAAGATGACCTCTCCACTATAGGGCAAGCATTCCTATCAATTACTTAGCAAGTTGCATCTCACGAGTCTCATGCTCTCTGCAGAGGAACACGCACTAGAGAATGAGACTGCGAGAATTTCTTGATAAGCGAAATTACAAGTGAAATTTTTGACTTGAAGAAACATTTCTCTCCAATTTACCTGGTAATTTTCACACTGTACAATTCTTTTCAAAATGGATTTCTTAGAAGATGGCATTTCAATGAATTCACTGAAAAATTTTACCAGATATAAAATGTTTTCCACTCAGGAACTCCTAAGATTTAATTCACATGACATGACAAGAAGTGGCTAGCATTTTTATCATGTCGATCTTCGTGATGGAAAGAACTAGGGCTCAGAAGATCAATCTGATACCAATTTCATCTTCTTAATTTTCTTTCCTATTATCATGTTCTAAACCATCGTATTCTTTAGCAAAATTGCTCCCTAAAGTGAAATTCAGCTATCAGAACTATAAAAGACTTCTACCTCATTTATACCTGTAAGACTAGATCTATAGCTAAAAGAGGTAAAAAGGGATATATTTATCCTGCTATGTCAATAAAATAGGACAGAAAGATGTAAGTACTCCAGGTACAAGTATTAGTGAATGCAAAGACTGCATGTTGGAATAAATATATTTAAATTAACATATGATTTAGCTTGTGCCCTTCTGGAATTTCTTTTTGGAACTTAAAAATTCTAACAGGGGTATAAACCCTTTGGAAAAGTTTGGCAGCCTCCTCTAATGGTAAAGATGGACCTACCAATGAATTTAGAAATTCTACTCTTAATTATATATCCCAAAGACAAGAAGACATATTTCTATACAAAGACTTAAACATGAATGTTCTTGGCAGCTTTTTAAAGAGTTCCAATTTAGAAGCAACCACAATATCCATCAGAATGTGAGTAAATAAATAAATCATGGCATATCCACACAATGGAGAACTATTCAGCAATAAAAAGTAACTACTAAGCCATGTCACAGCTGGGTATCAATTTGGTTATATGTGGTGAGTTTAGGAAGTACATGAAACAATATATGATTTATAAGAAATTCTACAAAAAGAATACTATGCTAACAGAACACAGTGCAGTGGCTTCTAGTACAGAAGACTGGGTATGGGGAGGATTAACTAGGAAGAGGCAAAAAGAAATTTGGGGGTAATGGAAATATTCTTTATCTTGACTATGGTGTTCACAGAGGTAGAGTTTGCCAATGTACATCAAACTCTACACATAAATGTGTTCATTCTATTATAGGTATATTATATTGCCATAAATTTCATTTAAATTTAAAAAATAATTCTAAGGGTGTTCAAATATAAATATAAAAGTGAAAGCCAGTGGCATTCTAGGCAATGTGGGTTATATCCTTTTAGCAAATATTTATTGACTATGAAGGATTGTAATTGATCTGTATTGGATACTCAGATGAATGAAACAAGCAAGTCAGTGTATTAGGGATATAACCAAGGAACATAATAAAACACATGTGGGATATGAAGTGTCAAGAAGAGATCTTAATATATTATTTAATTATTTCATATCATTCCAGAGCATGTAGCACAGGACTTTGCACATAGGCATTCAACAAATACTGGTGAATTGATAGAGCTTACATTGCAAAAGTTGACAATGAATTTCTAATTTCTTTGCACTTAGAAGAAAAGTGGGTTTTTAATGCTATCAGGTTAAAGATAATCTAATGAACAACTATTTTAAGCACTACACATTTTTAGTGGTGATTTAAAGATGTGTACAATCCTTATTCTTCTTAAACAAAAATAAAATATTTCACAATCTAGGGAAGAGAAGTTCATAAAACAGACCAATGTGATTAAAAAATGTTGCAAATATTCATACGTATGGAATATGTGAGTCTACATACATATATCTATATAAACATACACAAATACATATACACACAAAGTTCTTTTGGCCACTTCCTTGTGACTTAAATGGAAGTTGGCACCGACTCACTTATTTGTTCCAACCTTCTGCATTCTGATTCTCACTTGAGAGTTTTAAAAATTTCTCTCTATATACCTACAATGCCCTTTTCCTTGTCCCCCAAGTAGAATTCCTCCAAATAGCCCTCTAGGACTGGTCTTCCCATTGTCTCAGCACAGAATAGATTAGTACATGACTATCTTTTTAGTGCTTCTATAATGTTTCTTTATTACTGCTTTTGTCACAGCACTTTATAACCTTCATTTCTGTTATATGATCAATTTCTCAGTTGAGGGTTATATCTTACTCTTATCCTAATATCTTAGCATAGATCCTGAGACATGAAAGCCAGTAAATACTCTGTTGAGTGAAAGAATGAAGAATTCCTAATTGTATATCACAATAAGTGGGAAAACATTTGCCTTTCCCCATCCATGTTACCAAAATCAGCTGAAGAGACAGGATATCAGTAAATCTTGCTCTATAAGTCAGTGGAATAGGGAAAAAGTTCTTTGATTTGCTCCATCAGCAAGCAAAAGTTCTTAAAGGGCACTTGCACCTACTCTAGGCTGAAAATCTATAAAATCTGTCTGGATGCCCCCTTTTTATGACTCACTCTTTCTGTCCCATTCTTTAGGATACAGAGGGTTTCTCCAGAGTTTGTGCTTCAACTCCTAGTGCTTGGTCCCTGGGCCTTGGTGAGAGAGGAGGAACCTGTACGTATTATTGCCACCAGAAGGGATCTTTTCTCTCTTTGAGTTGCAATTCCTGTGAATGTGACTTAGTGCTGCCTTTCCTTGCTTTCATACAGGATTTCCTTAGTGTACCACACCTCTGACATTCGTAGTGCTGATGTTTTCTATTCCAACATATTTGGTCTCAGAAACTTGTGTCTTTACTCAAAAACAGAAGAATTCATATGCACCATTTGGATAACTCCTGACTACCAGGTGTTCTTTGAGTCCTTTTTATTAATCTTCAGTGATGACTTTCTGGTTCAGTAACTGCCTATCCAACAGCTTACCTCTATACTCCGAAATGGCACTACTAATAGTAATGGAGTTAGAGAAGATGTATCTGTCCAATAAACAAGTCAATGAAGATCTTCTGCACGCAGCTCCATGCAGTATTCTAGCCAAGAGGTGGTTTAGAGATCTGCTCCTCACAGCACTATTGCAATCTTATAATGACAATGCCCTGCGTCTTGATTCCAGCAACTCCGTGTTGCATCAAGTAAACAGAATCTGGACCCAGACAATGACAGTTAGATGAGACGATTCATGGTAAAGGTCAAAATCCTGAATTGCTGAGGAATCGTATAACCTTTTCCCAGAGCCGACAAGTACTGATGCCAAGGTAATCTGGCAAGGATATAAAGTTTAACAGAATATGCGAAGAAGCAGACAATTGTAGCAGATACAGATTCTCCTCAAGAAATGACTCTTGCCCAGCTACAAGGATTTGGTAAGTACACATTCTCTCCCTTAGCTAAGCCTCAGCTTTGAGCTGAGTGCTTGCTTCTCTTAGGAAGCATTCAGCCAGTGGCATGAAACCTGGAGTACAAGGGCCTATCCAGTTCAGCCTGATGTTGCACTCCTTTATAGGCAATCTTTGCCTTGAAGCTGTCTATTCCGGTGGCAAAGATTCTTTTCAAATCCAGGGTTTCATGGCTCACCTTTCTCAATTTTGCTTCCTCTGTTTTCCTTTCAGATGCATCATTCCCCAATAAAACTTCCCTCTTAGCCCCATCTCTGTGTCTGATTCCTAGAAGACTCAACTACTTATATCATCCACCATACTAAAGATTGTCACCTACAGTTTGCTTATTAATAAGTTTATGCACACTAATCTGGAAAATCTTAATATATGCGGAAACAGGCTATGTACACACCTTCATGACACAATAAACGTCCAACATTGCTGCCAGCTGGGCCAAACTGAACCTCAGCAAGTTTCTAATCACTGTTCAGAATATACTAAAAAGACTTCAATGGGTAATGAGGTAGAGGCAGTTGTCACACTTGAAATACTATGCTTGCAATACTTGCAATACTATGTGTGGACTCATTTTGGGTAAGTGCAAGTACATATTTCAGTGTATAATAAGGAGTTTTTATTCTTTGCAGACTTCAGGTGGCGTGGAATTTGTTCTCTAAATGCAAAGCATTAGTGTACACAGTGTAACCATTGATATTTTATACATCTATTTGTTTATTCACTTAGCTTATATTTTATAGTTAGAGTTAGAAAACAACCACAAACATAAAACCTCAGTATCTTTATAATTCCATATTGGTGTGAATGATTAACCAATGCAGGGAGGAGGCTAGCATAAAACAGGATTCTACCCTGGAGCACCCACCCTGCTGACAGACACATTTAGAATGAAGAGAGTCTAGGGAAGTTATGCTTCTGTCCTGGGAATTTGGCGAAATTCAAGCAAAAAGGAATTACTGCTGAGGCAATTTTAAATAACATAGCAGAGAAAACCTGAATCCCTCGGCAATGAGTAGTTTTAGCTAAGGAGAACTCATCTATAACAAGTTGATACAGTTCCTTAAGGAATTTCTTGCTAGTTCTACTGTAAAAGCAGGGAAAAAATCTAGATCTTTGTTGTTTTGTTAATTCTTCGGACTTATTTCCCTCTTTGAGATGAAAATTATTTGCAGATATTAAAAGTGGAGTGACTATGAAAATGTAGAAAGGGAGAGATTTTTAAACACAAACTTTTGTGTGTTATTCAAAAGCTCTTGACATAAAATTCATGGATTTTACTCAAAATTGTGAGCAATCTTGACACTAACAACCATTATCAATTTAATTATTTTTACTCAGGTTGTTTATAAGAATATATAGCATAAGATGTCTCTGTGTGTGTGTACATGTGTAAATGCGTATAAAAGGGAGTTCTCTATTTTAAAATCTTTCAGGTGTCAAGAAAAGGACATGTCACTCTGTTGGGGATTTATTACAGGTATACAAGGACAAATAATGAAGTGAGTGTAAGTTATGACAAAGGAAGAGTCATTACGCTGGGGATTTTTCTCACTCATCTTGTGGGAAGATGCTCTAAAAATCAGCTTTTGCTTTCATGTTGTTCCCTTAGAAATGGAACCATGAAACCACTATGCTAATGAATCTGCTTTCATATCTCAGCGCCTCTTTTTCCATTTCTTCAGCTACTCACTATTTCTATATTGCCTTTTTCATTCCCCACTTGAAGCTCTTTAGAATCTATATGCTTCAGAATCAAATCCACAAAGGAGAAGACAATACCAACAGTATTGTTCTTAGTATTTTGGTTGTCGAACATTGCATTTCCCTTAATACACTGTGGAGAATTCCTACTCTGTGATTTATTAATGAGACACGGAAAGTACTTCCGCTATGTCTGCTTTGCTCTCTACCCTCTTGTAACCAAAAAACAAAAATAGGATCTATGCTTAGCTAATTGAAGCTCTAACCAAAAATTCTAATCTCACCATCCCAAAAAGGTAACAGTTTATTTGTGTTGAAATGTGGTGTGCTGTCACCTTGCTGCATCCAGGATGGCAGCAGTGATAGACAGCAGCACTGGTAGAGGCTGTGTGTTAGCTGAACAGTTTTGGTACCCATCTCTAGATCCCTTTTGTTTCTCTCTATTTTTTTAAAGCTTATTATTTCTGCTTTCGCTGATTCTGTAAGACATCTTTTTTTTTCCTGATAAACCTTTTTCATTTCTGATAGTGAGAATCAGTTTCTACTGTTTGCAAGTAAGAAATGCTATGGAAATTACTGCCTGATTTATGGCATCATACTCCCTAAGAGGGCGCTGCTCACTTTTTATGTATTCTTTTAAAAAACTTTTTATTTATTCTACAAGTGATTGTGTTTTGCTCAGGATACAATATCTGGTTCAATGGATTGCGGTCAACATAGCCAGTAAACATGCTTTTGTGGTGCCCTGTGTACTAGATATGATCTGTGCCCATTTTCCTTTAGAAAGGAGCTATGAGACTGTTAGGCATCAATTTTTTCCTCAAAGAACTTACAATCAAGTTTTAGCCACATAGGGTGCTGAAATTTGTTAGAATCAGAATATATAAATGACTTTTGGGATTACAATATATCTCTATTCCTCTATAAATCATTTAGGATTTGAATGTGTCATAGTAAGCAAACTTTAATATAATTCAAGAGACCCTGGCAGAACTAAGTGATATATATCAGCCAGATCCAGGAAAGCTTGATTTGAAATGTATTAAGAGTAGCTAGGATTTCTTAAAAGATGGATATGTAGACAGAGGAGAGTAATATAGCCCATAAGGGAAAATATCTTGAGGCACTGAAATTAAATTAAAATATGATCTCCCTTTCACTCTGAATACCTGCATGATTACCAATTAGACAAGGATCTTTCATTTATCCAAACTTAACTTTACAAAAGTGCCTGAAGCCTATATTGTTGATAAAACAGTTGATGAAGCATTCATAGGGGAAAAAAATCTTCAAACTGCTTGATATACAAAATCTATTAGTCTTAAAAACAGATGGGTATTTACTCTTGCAATATTCAACAAATGTAAAGTACCCAAAGGACCGATAAATGTAGACAGTTTAAAACTTTGTATTTTTCACTTTAAAAAGAGGAATAGGATCAACTTCATTGAGTTATACATTTAACATCTAGAGGTAGAAGAATCTAATTAAGTTTTAATATAATCTAGTCAAAGGTAGATTCCACCTTATAGACAAGATTATTATCTTATATTTTTTCAGTTACTAATATTTCTAGATTTTAATATGAAATAGGTGAAATCACAAACTCATATTCCATATTATTTGGTCATTTATCTGGCAGGTAAAGGATTTGTGGGAATACCTAAAGGTACTAAATCTGGAATATTCTCCTTATTTGAACACTTGCAGCCGCCCTGAAGCTAATCATGAAGGCTTTATGAGCAGTGGTATTTTTGTTACAGGAAACAGACATAAAACAACCCTAAACAGTTTTCTGTATTTTAAGATTAGAACTTATGAGTAACTTATGAGTTTGATCATTAAGTTGGACTGTCAACTTGATTTACCTGAGAGCTGCTCAGAAGATTAGTAAAGTACACTTCTGGGTTGTGTCTGGGTAGGTCAAAGATGCAAAATCTAGAGACCTACATCTTTTCTCAGGATCCTTTTTCTCTCCTGCTGTTCTTGACTGCTATTAACCAAGCCATTTTGTTCTACCATACCCTTCTGCCATGTTTCTGTCTTAGAGCCAGCTAACCACAGACTGAATCCTCTGAAGCCATGAATCAAATTAAACCTCTCCTTCTTTCTGTCATGGGTGTCAGGTATTTTGTTTCACAATGGAGGGGCCAATCAATACAAGGAGACAACAATGGAAGAGATTATATTGAGCGATTCACAAAATGGCAATAGTAGGAGTAGTGCATATGGAACAACACATGAATAAAGAATATAAAGATGTTAAAATCTGAGAATGGATAGCACAATATGAAATGGGGAAAAAGCTATTGTATTTGAAGGGAGCAGGGGGAAGACACATGGGTAAGTGTTCCTCTAGATGCTATATGCTTCAAAATCAAACCCACAAAGGAGAAGACAATACCAACATCAGTTTCCAAAAGATTTTGGCCTTACTCTTTAGATATCAGCAAATGGAAGGAACATGTTTAAATCCACATTTTAGAAACATAACTCTCACACACAGAGTCTGCTAAAAAATGTATACTCACTTCAGCAGTTAGCTGTTCTAATAAACATCTGGAAAGTAATGGCTGCCACTTTGAGTATCACTTGTAGTTGTAGAGGCCAAAGGTAACTTGTATTAATCTCATGATGTCTCAATAAATGTAGTATTAAAATATTTATACAAGCTTTTCTTGATACATACTTTTTTTGGTGGACTCTGAATGTCTGTGGGGTACACAGGATAAGATAGAGCATAAGAAAGGAGACCTATCGAAAGAAAAGAAAGTTTTATAGTAAAGATGTGCCTATGAGAATCGAAAAATTTCAAGTATACCAGGTTGTCATTTTGAGTATAGAAATTTCAAACTTTTCAGATAAGGAAAAACTGGAGTTGGAGAGTGGAAATCAAGAATAACTCTAGATCCTAATTGGTGGGGGATGGCAATTTCTTCAGCCAAATGAGAAATACAAGGCATTTATTTTGGGGAGAAAACAGAGAAAGAGTTTTATATATATTGAGTTTAAGTCTACCAAATATGTAGCTTAAAGAATTTGATTGAGAGTTTAGAGGAATCTGGCTCTTAGGAGAGAAGTTTGGGAAACAAAGTGAGAAATACAATTCCATTAAGGAAGATATGTACAAAGTAGTTCATGTAAAATACTGCAGAGAAATCAGGTAGGATGAGGA
Organism: Heterocephalus glaber; assembly: GCF_000247695.1. Next base: position 189,048 of record NW_004624742.1, on the reverse strand, counting down.
TAGAAATGTAAGCAATACATTATGCATTAGAGCCATTGGCAGTTTATAATTATGTAGTCAGAGAGACATCATAGAGATGAAAAGTAGACTGTAATGTGCTGAGAATATTTGCAAACATATTCATATACTGTTATAGAAAACCAACAATAAAAATAATCTAAACCATGAGAATCTAGAACTGTTTGACATTAAAAAATATATGCAACAGCCGGGGATTTAGCTCAGTGGTTTTGCCACCTGCTGTGCGAGCGCAAGGACCCGAGTTCGATAACTGGTACAAAAAAAAAAAAAAGTACGCCACAAATATGTGGGAATTATACTGTAGTTATAATTAGAATCAGTGATATGGTTAGAGAGATCATTTGTCATTTAAGAAGTAATGCATGAGATATGAATTCAGCCCTCAGTCTTTAGCCCGTGGAAACCCAGTTTTCCCAGCACCATTTATTGAAGAGGCTGTCTTTCTTCCAGTGAAGGTGTTTGGTCCCTTTGCCAAAGATAAGGTAGCTTGGAGTTGTTTCTTCTATTCTGTTCCATTGATCCTTGGGTCATGGGAGCTTTGGAATATAACTTCAGATCAAGGATCCCCTGCCTTGCCCTTGCTGCCCAGAACTGCTCTTGCTATCCTAGGTCTCTTCTGGTTCCATATGAATTTTAGGTGAGGTACCCTATTGGTATTTTGATTGAGATTTCATTAAATCTATATAACAGTTTTGGACATATGGCTATTTTCACTATAATGGTTCTGCCTATACAAGAACAACGGATGTCTTTACATTTTCTGATATCCTCTCTGATCTCCTTTTTTAGAGTACTGTAGCTTTCAGGGTAAGGTCTCATTTCCTTTATTAGATTGATTATTAAGTATTTCATTTTTCTTGATGCTGTTGTGAAGGGTGTTGTTTCCCTGATTTATCTCTCAGTGAGTTTGTCACATACAGGAATGCTACTAATTTTTGAGTGTTGACTTTGTATCCTGCTACGCTGCTAAATTTTAAAAAGTTACTAAACTGAGGAGTCGTTCTGTGGAGTCTCTGGCATCTTCTATGCAGAGTAACATGTCATCAGCAAATAATGGTAATTTGAGTTCTTCCCTTCCTAGTCATATTTCTTTTATTTCTTTCTCTTGTCTAATTGCTCTGCCTAGTGTTTCCAGAACTGTATAGAACAAAAATGTTGATAGTGGGAATCCTTGTCTTAGTCCTAATTTTAGAGTAAAAATTTTCAGTTTCTGACCATTGAATATGATGTTGGCTGTTAGTTTATCACAAATGGCTTTCAAAAGATTTAAATAAAGACCTTCTATTCCATTTTTAGGGTTTTTATTATAAATTGTTGTTGGATTTTGTCACTTTTTCTCTATCTATTGAGATGAACATGTATGTAAGGAGAAAAGGAATGTATTTTTTTTTAAGGTGTCAGTTGTGATTTAAACAACAGGTCTGAATTCTTACAATATGAGCAATGACAGTCTGAGACCCAAAGAATGAATTTTATTAATTAAATATATAAATATTCATAACTTTAGATTAGACTCAAGATAGTTAAATCATTTCCAAAATATATTAAAAATAGCATACATACAATACTTAATTGTTTACTAAATGCTCTCACATACATTAATTGTATTGGGTCCAAATCATTCGAGTATATTGTTTTCCTCAAATTATTCCTAGTGAGAGCTATAAGGAGCATGTTTCTTGCAATACTTATAATCATCAAATTCATATGGATCTCTTTATTATCTTGTTGTAGATTCAAATGATATTTTTTATCTTAAACAAAAAGAGTAACTGTTCACTATAATTTAATTTTTCGGTATTATTTCTTCAACTGTTATTTTTAAGAAAGCTTTTTCCTAATTGTAAATGATGATTTTCTAATTATTGTGGAATAAAATAAAGCCTTGACTAAAAATAATTACTCATAATAAAACAACTAAAAATATTAAAAAGCTATCTTTTTTCATATGAGAATATGCTTTTCTCAAATTTAATGTTTACCATTCTAGTTACATATCATTCATTTTTATTGTATATTTCCATTTTTATTGTATATTCTCAATGTTATTAAACTTTTTAAAAATATTCAGATAATAATTCTAGAATAAATTATATAGACATACTCTATCTTACCTTAATTCATTACTTATTTTTCCAGTTTGGACTCTTGTAATTGCAGGTTTCATTATAAATAATATTGGGCTAAATCTTCTAGAGGTTGTTGCTCATAGTTCCTTTAGTTAGGTTCTGAGGTTTTGTGTTTGTATGCAAACTTTAATTTTTACTGATAGCAAGCAAACAAATACAGGATTTTAGAAGATATGAAAAGACCTAAGAAGTCAATAGCCCTCTGCCTGGCAGTAGTGGAAATATATAGTGCTGTAATATATGGGGGCAACTGGTAAAGTTGGCAAAGTGTGTCTTCCAGTTGATGCAAAATTCCATCTATGATCAATCAATCAGACTTTAGCATCTCCCCCCAATCCCCAACAGAGCAGAGCAGGCAGGGCTTCTATGCCTCATACACCATAGATCCCTCCAAAGACAGCACAAGAGTAATTCAGTTCCTCCACACACTGTATAACTTAAACCTCTCTTATTCATAATGAGAATTCTCTGAAGTTTATCATGCTAGAGATCCTTTTTAGGAAATACTAATAATGCTTGATACTTTAATTACAGTTTTGTCTAACTAAGAAATACACAATAGCCAATATTCTATATATAAACCATGATATTCAGGCAAAACCAATCACCATATATCTGTGTTAGGACAGTCATATTAGTTCACTTATGTTCACTTTTAATGAAATTTATTACTGCTGTTTCCTCCTCCATCCACAATATCCTTCTTCCTTCACATCATACACACTTGTCATAGCCACTGAGAAACTTAATTTTCTCTTTTATCTTTCTTTAAGAATATATATACACACATACATACAATATATATACATATATTTTTTTTAAGTATTGTAGACAACTAAGTTAGATAGAAATATTACAGGACAAAGTATTTGAAAAGTATTGGTGAAGTTATACATTACCAAAGATAAATCAGTTAAAATACATACTGAAATTGTATACCACTAATAAGCATGGGGGAGATGGGTACTCATGCTACACTGATTCATTAACATACACACAGTAGTTGAATGCAATCTCTTGTTAATCATCCAAGAGTCATATCTTTACATTAAAATGCTTAAAGTTTACTGAAATTTACTGTGATTATGTTGCAATCAATCATAGAAAAGTTACCTGTTTATTTCTAATTTAATATTATCCTTATCATTTCTTCATACAAAGGGTTTTATTTTACATTTTTCTTGTAGTTCATATTTAACTGAAGCTAATATTTTGTTCAAAGTGTGATGAATTAAAGAAAATATTTCCCAGGCAAATGAATAGGGGGACTTCTGAATATTACTTCCTAGATTTTCTGGTCAATTTTTTGGATGAACCTAAATTTCAAGTAGCCATTTAAAAAAAAAAGCAAGAAAGAGGCAAAATGGTAAATCTGAATTTTATCAAGATTTCATGAATAGGAAAGAATGCTACAAAAATATGTTTTATTACTTAGAATTGCTACCAATTTGAATATTGTATAAATTTATTTATACTAACATCATTAATTTGAATCATAAATATTAGAATGGGAAGAAAGATTTACATCACAAGAATATTAAACTTTATGTATATTTCTTTTGGAACATAATCAGAATCACCAATGTACACTTTTAATGATTTATTCCACTATTTATCCTGGATAAAATGATGCTTGATGGGCACTCCTTTGGCTAATACTGTAACATGTAAGTATAAGAAATAACTCTGAGTCACTAGGCTTGAATGGCACACTAGAGAAATGTCTGAAGCTACATTTGAAACACACATATATAAAAAAGAATGATAGATCATTTCTACTGTACTTGTGAATTTGATCAATATTAGAATTTACAAATATAAGTATATTGGCATTTTATTTCTATGACACTTCCTATTAATTATATAATGCCAACATATACAATGGATTTTAAGAATAGTTTGCAATAAGAGTAAGGTTGCTGAAAATCTCAAGTCCAAACTTGAGTATAGTTATATATAATCTCAACATAAGATGAAAATTTTACTTATATTCCTTCCTTGTTAATTAGGAAAAAGGCAACTTTTCACAAGTTAAATATTCTCTGTTCTATCCTGATTCAATAGAAAGTGAAAAATTAAATACCACAAAATTAAATACTGACTTTCCTTGCTATAAAGGAAGTCAAAAAGTGCTCTTTTTCAATCATCAGAGCTGTAAAGACATTGTAAAGACAATCAGTCTATTCTCTTTTATATCATTTTCTAACCATGGATTCATTGTCATATTTGTTGTTTAGTGAGGATCAGATCTTGTATACCATAGTAACTAACATATGTGCCCGGCAAACAATTAGACATCATCAACCATAAGTATCTTATTTGCATAATAGTATTTGTAACTTGTACTATAGTTCCTTGAAAAAAGGACCTAACCAGAAAATAAGCCCTACTATGATTTTTTAGGATGCTCTTTATATAAACCCTAGCCCAAAAGTAAGCCCAGTTAAGATCCTCAGCCAGACAGATGCATTTAGTACATCTGTTGTGACACATGACCAATAAATTGAATTATAAAATATTAATATATAATTAAATATAAATTAATATTATTGACATTCATATTTAAAATAAATTATAATGTAAATTAGAATTAAGTATTTGTAAATACCAAGCTGGCACCTTTGGACAAGAGGTAAACGCCTATGTAAACTGATGAACCCTAGACTTACTGCCCAATGACCAACTAGAGTATAGACACAATGCATGAATAGTATGCACACTTGAAAATGAATGGATGTGTTTAATATGAATCTTCATAATTCAACATGTTATGTGTGGTAATGGTCGTACTTAATACATTCTAGTGAAACAAAGAAATATTTTCTAAATCGTGGTTTCTGCAATTTTTCGTCACGTTTGTGTGGACCATCATTCTTAACTGTCATCATTTTTGTTGCCACTCCTATCTCATAAGTTTTCAATTAACACTTGATTTAATGGAAACTTTGTGAGGCCTAGCTTCTAAAAGGTCGTGACTTACATGAAGAATTCATGGGATAAAAGTCACTGACAGCTGTGTTTCCAATGCACTATGAGCTGGCTACATGGATAAAAATTGCGCATTTAAGGAGAGCTCTACTGCTGGACAGGAAATGGAGTCGCAAGAAATCCAGGCAAAAATCTGGGGTTTGGAGAGTTCGGATGATATTCCAGAAGATAACATGACTGTATTTGAATAAATTTAGGTTTTTGTCCCTGGATAAATACAAGTTGTTGTACATGAAAAAATAAGGCATCTGAAAATAAGGTCTATTGCATCTTTTGCAGCAAAAATTAATATGACTTGATTTTATTTTCAGGAAATATGATATGCATGTTGTACAGTTTATAATGATTTTTACTTGGTGATACTCATTCATTGATTTGACAAATATTTTTTCAACTACTACTTTGTCTGTTGGGGCTTAACAGTAAATAAGATGAAGTTACTGTTTTCATGGACCTTTCATTCTAATGGAAAATAATACAAGAAAAAATGAGTTAATTTCAAGTAAGTGATAAATACTCAGCAGTTCAGAGGATTAAGGGAGAGAGAATGAAGAGGAAGGAAGGAAGTTATATTTAATTGTATATACTATGACTCCATAAATTATCAATATTCTTTTATAGCTGCCTTAGATTATTTTAAGTGCATACATATATTGGTCAGCTTTCCTGTTGCCAGGACAAAATATATAACACAATATAAAGGAGGAGAGGTTTATTTTGTCTCATGAGTTCAGATGTTCTGTGTATGGTGGGCTGGTTCCAAATCAGAAACATCATGGCAGAAGGGTATGGTGTAGCAAAGCTACTCCCTTAGTGGTGGCTGGGAAGTAGAGCACAGGGAAAGAGTGCCAGAATGCAAGGAACTAGGGAGCTAATACACGTCCCCTAGTCCCCTACAGACACACTCAGAAGTGTACTTTACTAATCTGCTAGGTATCTCTCTTAATCCAGCAGAGGTTAGAATGATGGAGCCAATAATAATAATACTGGTACACAACAAGTACAAGAGATGTATTAATCATTGACTAAATATTAATCACTTTTGATAAAATTTTATTAAAATTAAATGCTACCTAAATGCAAAAGTTATACTGAAATGTTTTATGTAATCATTTCCTGTATCTACATCCACTTTTATGTTTAACGTGGTAACAGAAAACTGAGATACAGGTATGAGAAAGCCTGGTTAATTCTTAGCTAAGTGACTCACTTTTATCAGCCTCATTGCATGATTCAAATGTTTTGCAGAGCTACACATTATCATACTTTATATTTCATTAAAGGTTACAATGCCAAATTTTTACACTTACATTTTTAGGGTTTATGGCTTAGAATGAGATGTTCTACACAAGGGAGGAAAGGAACAGATGAAAGGAAGACTAAAAAAGACTAGACCTGAGAAACTGGATTAACTTCTCTGAAGCATTCTGAACTTTGAGTTTTACAACAAATTTAAATGATGAAGCCATCTATTTAGAGAAGCTAAGGGATAAAAGCAAAAAGGTAGTTTTTGTTGTTCAGATATTGATATAGGTTAAGAAAAAATTAATTGAATGCTCATACTTTTCTTAATGAAATTAATTAAATTTCTACTTAAAAGCTATATAATGTTTAGGTCAGGAAAAGAATGTAGCGAGATATAATGCCGTTGTATTGGGATAGCCTTGTTACTCTTTTACCTATAACCAGGACCTATTATATTAGAGAAATGGTGCTGTATTTCTCTCATCTTAAAGTTGTACTTTCAAATTTATTCCATCTGAGATACTACTAATATGATCACTGTTAGCTATTTTCTCACTGGGTCTCTGGGAACACTGCGAATTCACTGATGTTTCTTTTTCTAGATGTATTGTCCAAAACCATGCAATCCTTGTATCCAGTTCTGCTGTTCGGAACTCTGCGGTCTGAATGACTTCTGGCATGAGGTCTCTGAGCTAGTTTTCCTACTTTCACTTTATAACTTACTTTAAAGATGTCAAAATACTTTTGAAAAACTCATAGCAGTTAATTGGAAATATACATGTATAGAGTTATTTCAAATGTCTCAAAATGCATTGGTTTTATTAAAGATACACAGATATATGTATTTTTGCATATATATGATTGTGTATGTTATGTATGTAGTTATGTATATACACACATATCTCTATATTGGTAAATATAATAAGGGTGGTAGTTATATGAACTAGAACTAGCAATAACATCACTGTAGTCAACTTTTTGGGGGCTAGGAATTCTGTCATTGAAAGTCTGAGTTCTCTGTCTTAAAGACATCTTTATTTGCTTAAAGCCAAATGCTCATTCTTCATGCTTGAATATGAATATAGTTCAAAATAGTTTTTAAAAATGATAGTGGTACCTCATCATGTTTGGAAATATTTATTTTCATTTTTCATTTCATTTACTATAAATCATATACTCTGGAAAAATAAATTGTGAATGTATAGACAAATCAGTGGAATTCTTTATTATTGTTGACTACACACTGACAAGTATAAGAAGCAAGAATTAAGGAAAACTACTACACAGAGTAAACTCTGATGTTCATAGACTATACATTTGCAATTTCAATAATTTGTGAATGATTCCATGGAACATATAAGAATATGAGGTTGTATAGGAAATCTGAATCATGCACTGAGAATAGAGTGAGTGATTCACTTGCTAAAATGGGATGCATCTTTGAGTGCTTTTCTTGCTAGCAACTCCATTGAAGTAAAGCCTTGACATTTTAAAGTTTTACTTAGAAGGATAAAATAATCTTCAGCTAATCAAAAATATTTTTATATAAAATGGCTTCCAAAGAAAGTCAATTGCTAATTTTTATGATGGAAATTAAGAAAAAGTAAAATCGTTTTTAAAAGTTGATGGGTCTTGGCCAGAAAATAGAATGTCTGAATAAATTTGGTGGTGACTCAGATAAAAATGAATACACCATATGCTCTATATGGGAACAAGAAAAAGTGATATTTGAAAATGTTTCAGCCAGTGCTCAATTCAGAATTAATGCTAATAGCATTATAAACGTCTTTAGCTCCATTTCTATAGACTCATTAGGGATCTACGGGGATCATTTAGGTATTTCAGTTATAGTTTACTGCATTTTATGAGGAAAATTATATATTATAGTGATACTTGGGGAATTCCAAAGGTCTTGAGACATATCCCTCATGAATATCTATGTTTCAGTAGCAGCAGATTTCCTTTTCCCCTATTATTTCTTGTTAATTCTTCAATAATTGCTAAAATTTGGCTTAGCTTATTAGAAAACTATTTTTTAAAGGAAAGTTTTTGAAGTTACACTTGAGGATAAAATGTCTAGAAACTTAAGATTTGGACATGTCCAAGTGCTACTACAGACTATCATAGTTATTCCTCCAGTTTGGTTATGTTCTACTCATTTTTCTACACCTCAGACACTTATGGCATATGTAATTACACAGAATATGGTCATAAATAACTTTCAGGTTAGAAAGGAAGATCAAGTTCACGTAGTCATAGGAGAGGGGTGCAGTTTACCAGGCTTAATGAAAAGAATATGGGATTGGGATGGCTAAACCTCTGCTTTCCTGGTGCTGTTCCATATCGGTTACATGTCAGGTGCCTAGCACATTGTAGGAGCTCGAGAAATTCTAACTGCAGGAAAAATAGCAGAGTTTAAGAAGAGAACAGTAACTATGGGCAGGAGTGCTCAGTAGATCTGTGAAATATGTCCTTGGAGAACAAATGGATTTGACTAGGCAGACACTGGTGGGAAATCTGTGCCATCACCTAAAGATGAACAATGATGTTGTAGGCTGCAAGAAAGATTAGTACATACCCAGAGAAGCACAGCGAGGAAGAACTGCACGATGAAGATTCTGGAGGGGGGGGGGGCGGGGGCAGGAATCAGACTACACTGGAGGTTTTCTTTAAAAAAAGATTGATGTTTGTCTGTGTGGTAAATTTTTAGAGCAAGTATTTATTTTATTTTACATCATATTTTCCTTTGCAATGTACATAGGAAACTTTGCTGTCAGCTTTTGTAGAGGTTGCTTTGTAAAAATGAGATGTTTCCTCACACAGAAGCAGAGCATCCACTCTTCTTTGCATGGCTGCAGTTTATCTAATCAAACTCAGCTCAGCAAACTTCCAGCACTCAATGTTCATCAGTCAGTTGTGGAGCTAAACACACACACACACACACACACACAGAGCATGCCCTAGGTTCAGAATTTCAGAAAAGAGAGGTCCCATGAATCTCTTTCAAAGATCTTCACAGATGATTCCAATATTCAGAAATTATTAGGGGAAGAATTTTAGATCATATTTTCTTTCTCAGAAAGTCTTTAAAATATGGGATGAAGGTGGAACCTGTTCAGATATGACTGTACCCATGTAAGGATAGCTGTACACTTTTCCTTTAAACAATGGCATACGGAAGCATGAGTTGTCCAATGAGCCTTCTCTGGGCACAGCAGTTCTCCCTGACTCAGTCACATCACCCCAGTCCTCTGCATTACCTCCTCTGCTTGGCCAGTTCAACAGATGGGGATTAAGTTTAACTCCAAAGTTCTTACATAAAATAACATGTTAGAAAATAAAATGGAACACTTGTTGCCCTAACTTAAAACAGTCCACAGACTTTTTTTTCCTTCTAGATTTCCCCTCTCTATCTGTTCTCAGCTTCCCAGACCCTTTAACTCCTATGGGGTGTACCATCCTCCATCTCACTGTCGTTCTCAATTCCAGGTACTGTTTTCATGTATTTAAGCAATTAAGCTAAAAATAGCTAAGTGGTTTTTCCTTGAAATAATAGTCACATTTTAAAAGAAAACTCAAAAGAACAGTAATGTAACAAGTCACTCTTCACCTCACAGAATGACTCAAGAATGGAGGATAAATTCTGATGAAAAGATAAATCTGAAAATACATTTGAGCAATTAAGCTTTTGGGAAGTACGTCTTAGAATTTGGAGACTGTTCAGACTGACTCCAAGTAGGTAGATGCAGTATTGATGAGCTCAGAAAAGGTTTGAAGTTTTATAGCATTTAAAAGAAAGATCACAAGGATTATTTAAAGATCCATGTATACTAAAAGAGCCAGTCATTAAACCAGATGGTGTTTATTCATATTAGGTGCACAGTAAGTCTTTGTAGAATGAATGAGTAGCTGATACCTTTAAATGATGTCAAGGAAGGAGAAATGAAACCAAAGCCAGGGAAGGTGAGTTCTAGTTCTGACTTAGGAATGAGATGAAAATGAACCAGAATAGGGTATAAACTGAAGTGGCCTGGGAGAAGAGAATTAAACAGAAAAATACAATTTTTAAAGAGATAGGAGATAATTTCAATGGGAGGCTATAAATAAGATCAAATTCTGTGCAGAAAATGATAAAGTAGAAGATTAGAACATGTTATTGGTGACTTTTCTGATAGTGTTATTGAGTAGAGTAAGACTTTACAAAGTGGAAGAAAAGAATTTTCTAACTGACTAAGAAGGGAGAAAAATGGACACATGTAGTAGGAGAAGGGACAGTAGGACTGAAGCAAGGTTCACTTCAGGATTTGTGTGTGTGTGTGTGTGTGTGTGTGTGTGTGTGTGTGTGCATGTTGAAAAGTAGGACTGGACCATATAGATAGAGAAATAAAAATATAAAAGATAGAGAAAGAGTAAGATATAAAAGATAGAGAAAGAGTAAGATATTAAAAAAAGTGACTAGGCTAGGCCTTAGCACATGAACAGGGAAGTCTCTCTTAGAAAGGAGGAAGAGTTCTTCTGTCTGACATCGAGGTTACAGTGCTGATTAAAAACACGTATTGCCAGGACAGCCAGCAGGGAGAAAGCAAGCAGAGCTTCTCAGAACTGTACCACATGTACTCCTGATGACTCCCTGTTCAATCAAAAGCTAAAAGATGCCAGGGCAAATCAACATGCAAATACACCATTAGTTGGCCACTACTTGACATTTTGTGGGTCCAGAGAAAAGCAAGAGCAAGGTTTTTGTTGCTTTGTGGAAGGGAGAAGAGCAAAGGTCCAAGAAGGTCTGGAGTTTATACAGCAGGATTCTTGGTAACTGTGGGTGCCGAGGCACATATGCCAGTGGTTCTCAGTCATGCAGGGAGAGCACAGCTTCCGTGTTTCAGTCTTAAAGTGGAGAGATGCCTTGTCCTGCTGGGCAGGCAGTCTTGGGAGAGTTGGGAGTAGTGAGCAGGTGGGTAAATTGCTTTAGTTATACTCAATGGAAGTAACTGACATTGTTTCATTTGCCCTTGGAGAGTCTTAGGACCTGATCTTATATGCTTCTCAATGAAGGAGTTTAAGTATGGTAGTGGGTAATCACTAGTCTCCTAGAAAAAAAGTTTTGTATTATCTACAACTTTCATCACAGCTCAAGAGAACCTCCAACTTAGACCTTTTCCTATGTGACAAAATATATACAACTGGGAAGTCAAAGAAAAACTGCTGCCTACTTATGAATTCTTTACTTGTGAGAGGGAGGCCAAGCTGAACAGGTAGCTACTATTATGAAAGAGGTGATGGATGACATCAAGGAGAGCGCTAATTTAAACATAATGAATATTCTCAAGGAGATGCAATTATAAAATAAAAATAATAAGTACTTTAATGATCATAGTTTTCAGAGTTCTCAAAATCAAATAGTGGAATTGAAAAAGAGAATAGCCCCTACTGAGAACTGAATTAGTTGTGTGGATGATCAAATGAAAAGGGGAAAGAAGGAATAAGAGAATTAGAGGGAGATCCAGGTGCCATAATATGCAAAGAACAGAAAATTCAGATGTGGAAAAATGGAGCATGTGATAGAAGTGATAATTATGGAAATAACAGAATAAAAATTCTCAGAATTGAAGAAAAATGTATGTTTTTTTTTTTCTGAATGGACCCTCCAAGATCAACGGGATTAATTTTACAAAAAGCCACACACCTAGACATAATCAGGGGAAATGTTTCTGACCTCCAATGCTAATGAAAAAATTCTTTTTCTACACAGAACAAAAAAAAATAGTTTTCTTACAAAAGAAAGATTATCTCAGTTGCTAGTAAAAGAAAGGGACTATGAACCAAGAATCTTTATACCAGCTAATACAATACTCAAATGCTAAGGAAAAAACAATGGTTTTCAATATCTAGGAATTCAAATAACTTGCCACCCATGTACTGACATAGTAGCTGAAGAAAATTCTCAAGGAAATACTCTCAACCTCAAAAACAATTCCATCAGAAGCAAATCTCTTCCTACGAATAAGAGGAAAGAACAGAACAATACACAGTATTAAGCAACTTTGGAATATTTACATGATGGTAATTCTATAACTAAGATTTAGAATATAAATTATCCCGTAATTCCCAAGGTTTATATGTGTGTGTGTTTAACAAAAGTCTGCAACTGAAAATTTTCAGCTACTCAGCAAAACCCAAGAATTATGGAGGGAAGAAAGAAGAGGGAGTAAGAAAGGAATGAGTCTAAAACTGCCTAAAAGGCTGAGGGAAGAGGAGCTAAGAGGTAAAATGTGAAAGCAGGTTGTTTTAATGGAGCCATCATCATTATTGAACTTAATAATAATACATAAATATTTCTTTTTTTTTTGGTGCTGGGGATTGAACTTGGGTCCTTGCGCTTGTGCAGCAGGCAGCGAACCCACTGAGCTAAATCCCCAGCCCACATAAATATTTCTTTACACATTATTATAAACAATAGAGAAAATTTCCAAAATAATAAATCTTTAAAAGAAAAGAAAATGAATAAAATAAGCAGAGTAAATATAAAATAATATGAAACAATATATCAAATAGACAAGTTACAACTCCTTGATAAACTGAATTCTCAATCAAAATTTTTAAAATACATATTGCATTTTAAGAAACCTAAAATAGAAAAAAAGATAATACAAGAATGATAATGTCAAGAAAACAATAAAAATCAGGCCACAAAAACTAATGAAGACATGAAACTATTAACATTGTATAATGATAGCAGGTATGATTTCCAAAACTACATGCATAAATATATATCAAACAAGACAAAGTATGTAACTCATAACTATAAGGCTTAAAGCTGAGAATAAGGTTTATAACTCTAGGAAAATGTGGGACACTAAAGAAAAACACAATGAGAGATTTTAATATATCTATCTTTTTAAGATTTTGATTGATTAGGTCAAAGAATAAGTTGTGTAGATAATTTCAGTGATAGAAATAACAAGTTTTATTTTATAAGTGATTATGGAATTACATAATAACACACCAAGAACATATATTTTGTGAATATACTGGAGAAAAACTGGCCACAAGATCACTTTAGCAGTTTCTCCCCAAACAACTTTTTTACACACTAGGTTCTTTGACTAGAATCTGATGAACACATAGCTAATATATATTAACCACCAGCAGATGACCTACTATATTTTATCCACTGCTGGCATTTGTGGGAAAATGACATAAAGACTAGGTATAGAGAGAAATTGCTCAACAGAAGGAAGGATACTATGGCATCAAGTCCTTATTTCCAGTTTTCTCCTGTGTTGGTACTCATGAGTATTATGGTACTCCACCATTCCTATGGGATAGCTCAATGAGACTAATTTCCCTCATTAGGTTTAGGCTAGCTTGTTTTCTTTTAATATTTTCACCCAAAAATGAGTTACCAGTTGTTGCTCCCTATTTCCTCCCCCAACTACATATATATATATATATATTGGAATCATGAACACATAAATTAGATTCATAGAATACCTTTAATTACATCATGTTAATTCACAAAGAACCTAATTTACTGCAGATATGCCCAGACTTATATCTTTACCAACAAGATTTGACAAGGTAGGTTTTTCTAATGAAACCTCTTCCCTTCCTTAAAATAGTATGATTTAAGAAAAAGACAATCAAATACAGTATATACATACAAAACCATGGAATCACCATATTTTTAAATTATTTCACTGGATAGAGACCACATCATTAAAGATGAACATTTTGAATTCTCTAGCATAGTATCACAAAAAGGTGGGTTTATCTTAAGGATTGTTTAGTTTATCTACTAATTAACGGTTATTTCCTTTATCTCAAAGCAGATAAGCATAGTGATCACATAAAAATGCCTGATTTCTTGGCCAGCAATTCATTGTATCACTGTGATTCTCTCCTCATCAAAATGGGGCACACCACATGCTTTTTTGTGGTTAGTGTTCTAGTCCTCTCATAATGGCTACAGATTTAAGTCTTTCCCAGCTGAATCTAACTGTTCTAATTGTGCTGGATCCAATTCTATGTTCAGTGATACTTGGTTGGTAGCTTGAAATGGGTGGTGGTAGCAGTATTTATACTACAGAACCCAGCAAATTCTACAAATGAAGGTTTTTTTTTTTTTGGTAGAATGACTTTCACAGAATGCTATGTGTTTTTGTCCCAGGTAATTTGACAAAGGCTGAAATCTCATATTCTAGTGGGAAGAAATAAATTAGAAAAAAGACCTTTTTGAAACTGATTTGTTCCTCTTGAATCAGAGAATTTATTTCAAATGAGTTCAATGTTTTACAAAATGATGAGGTCCTTAAACTAATAATTTTGGAAAATTTCAAGTGTGAAAATCATCTTTTAAAATTATAAGCCCAGAAAAAAACAATAGTACTTTTGCTTAAGGCAAATTAAAAACATGATCTTGTCTACCTTCCTTTATTTAAATCTCTTGTGTTCTTAAAGTATTGACTCTTCCTAGTTTCTACTTCCAAGAACAACTAATTTAATTTTTCAAAGGATAGCTGGAATGGCATTTCAGTGAATAAAAATATTTCATATTATGCCTGAATAAAACTTGGAGGCCTGTTATTATTATATGGAAAAAAAATCAAAGGTTTTTCTTCCAGATAAAGCACTGTAACATTCTTATTACTTCATGAAACTTAACAATTCAGAGTCTACTTATGTTCTTAGTGGAATTAATCAATGTCCAGTCAATTATAACCAGCATTAGGTTCAAAGATGGCAAATATGCATATCAAAGTCATATGAGAACACTAACTAAAATCCCTTAAATTTACATCCCTAAAAGATACAAAAAAATAGAAAAGTAAAGACAAGGTCAAATCTTAGCACTAAAAATTTACCACTGATGAATGTGCTGAAGTCGAAAAGATAGATTTGCACTGGGAGTTGAAGTCATGATAAGGGCACTGTCATTGGCCTCCAGATCTCTGGTTTTAAGGATTTGGGGTTGTTTTTATTTAGTGGCCTTTGAAATTGCTGGCTTTGCCAGCTCAGGAAGACGCTTATCATCAGCAACCCCCCCTGCCACACACACACACACACACACACACACACTATCATCACTACTGTGGGAAGGACAATTCAATTTATTTTTATGACAGAGCCCAATTTCTGAGGTCTGGATGAAGTTGCTACATCTACTGTATCTGACTTACAATTTCAGTTATTAAAAAAACAAAACAAAACAAAAAACCACTGTTAAAACAAACAAGTAAAAAAACCTTTATGAACATATGCTGTGATCAATGCATTTTCTTAATAGTTTAACGGTTTTTTGAGATTTGTATGTGTGTTTAATTGTCTCAGCTATCTTCTATGAACTGGGAAAAGCCTTCTTTTGTTTGAATGTGACAGATCTGTTAGAACTGTGGCAACTACCATTTACAGCTATTGATTTCAATGTGAATTAAAGGCCCCAAATTCAACCATTATTCTCTTCAATTGTCACAAACAAAGGTTAATAATAGTTGAATTTGGACTGAAGGAATCAAGTAAAGATTGCCAAGTGAAATTAGCATGTTGCTTCTCTCTGAGGCAAGTCAGAATGAGAGTCTGCTCCCCAGGCTGCTTAGATATTATCATCATTTTTAAAAATGGCTCTTTCAAAAAGTAATATTTAAAGTACAGAAAATGAAAATGTAGTGTCATAAGAAATCATGCCTTTTAAAATAATGAATAATTTTAAAATATATTTTTCCTCAGATAGAGTAAAAACATTTTGTTGCTCCTATAGCTGCAAAATAATGTTTCTCATAACTGTAAAAAGTGGAATGTAGCATGATTAAACCGTATTTCAACTCTTTAGTTCAACTTCTTCAATATTCAAACAATATTTCAACTTCTTTAGTTACCAGCTAGAGGGGAGAAAAGTTTGATTAGGTTTACATCTTCCATGAGAAAATTTAAAGGAAAGCATATAACTCCCTTAATATATGAATGCTGGTACAATTGGCTCTTTTTCATGATCAGGTAAGAAAGAACAAAGTTCCTTTAGTATAAAAGATAGAAAGTAGCTGATCCAATATTATATATATTTACAAAAACAATGGTAAGTTGAAAATTCTCTTATGTCTATAATTTCAACTTGATGATATTTATATCATGACTTACCACCTTTTTACCCAAGTAAAATGTAAGAATATGTAGTTTAATATACCATGCCCATTATAAAGCTTTTGAAACAAGCATCTTAATTTTTTTAAAGTTACCCAGTGATTTTAATTATTTGTGACTAATACATCATTTTCTATTTCTAGAGTATTATAAGAAATATATTTCTCAATAGGTAGAAATAGCCGATTCTGGACTATAGCTTGAAATATCATAAAAAGAAATTCTAAATTAAGAAAATGAATTTAGGATAATTTGTTATTGGTCATTATTTCTAAAGAGAGAGACTCTTACTGAAAGTTACTCCTTAATTCTTCTTGCTAATCATACTAAGGAATTTTGAAAACAGTAAAATATAATTTTAACTAAACATGGCATATTCTTTGAATAGACAGACCAACATTTAAGCCTGAGTTAACTGCAGGAACATTTGTTGCCTCTTAATAATAACAGTAGTGAAATTATTTTAATAGCAGAGTCACATCCTATGCACTCAAACATAAAAATATATTCTCAAACACATAGAAAGTAAGAATTATTCATATATAGACAATTGTATAAAGAAATACAATTTCCCCTTTTCAAATCCTAGAAGTTCAGAACACTAGTAGCATTGGTGTTTATTTTTATCCATTTTATCTTATATTAATACAGATACATTATATGTATTATTATTGTTCAACAAAAAATCAATGCTCTCTTTACCTAGTATAAAAGCTATATTATCTTTCTATACAAATAATTTAACATTGATTTATGTATAAGTTCTTTTTCTTTTTACTTTTTTCTTCTGATTAAGACAGACTTGCTTCATTTTTTTAAATAGTGGCATAGGACTCTATTGCATGATTGGGCCATAATTCATTCAAACATACCTTAAAGATGGACATTTGTGTCCAATTTTCATGTTATTACAAACAGTGCTTCACTGAACTACATTAAAGATGTTAATGCATATGCTGTGTTTCTTATTTTATGTAAAAATTTACACAATTGTAATTATTATCAACACATTCCCTTTCCCTTCTAAACATGCTCTTGAGTGGATAAATTCCATGGTTCCTCCATATGTAGGCAAGGATCAGCCCTTTATTTATTGCGGCACCTCTAGCAAATAGTACCTAGATAAATAGGGTGTTTTTGTTGAAGGGACGAATGAATAAATGTACATTCTGGCCTGTGAGGTATTCAGTGGTGCTGTCACTAATAAAAGGTAATCAGTAGCATATTTTGGTATCAATGCTTTCCCTTTTTGCAATACAAGGCCATTTAACATCTGTCCAGGTGTTCTGTGGAAATCCAGGTGCAGGGATGCAGAGAGAAGGTTCATCTCTCATGTTTACTCCTCCTCTTTGGATTCCTATCTCTCCAGTTTTTTCTCTCTCTTTTTTTTTTTTTTTTTTTGGTACCAGGGATAGAACCCTTGAGCTTGTGGGGCA
The DNA here is from genome assembly GCF_000247695.1 of Heterocephalus glaber. The sequence continues at coordinate 171,095 of NW_004624742.1, read as the reverse complement.
GGTACATATTGTACAGTAATCATAACCATTCACCCTTCTATCCTCTCCTCACTCCTATGCATCCTCATCTCTCTATTCTAACACTTTGCAGTCCTTAGCATGTTTACTCTTTTGTTCTCAGTAGACTGTTTTTTAAGTTTCATCATATGAGAGAGACCATGTGCCATGCGATACTCATCTTTCTGCATCTGGCTTATTTTGGTTAACATGATGTTTTCCAGTTTCATTTTGCGGCAAACGACAGGATTTTATTCTTTTTATGGCTAAATAATATTCCTGTGTGTGTGTCTGTAATACTTTCTTTGTCCACCTAGGTTGCTCCATTTCATAGCTTTGTGAGTAATGCCACAATAAACAGTGGTAATGTATCTCTTTTGTATGTTAACTTTATTTCCTTTGGCTATAGCTAGGAGTGGACTAGCTGGGGGTTATACAGTAATACCATGATTTTAATAGGATAGATCTCTAGAACTAAATTGTTTGATCAAAAAAGCCATGGCCCAAAATATACTTAAATGCCTCAAAATTCTTGCCAAAACAGTGGTACTGCTTCACTTTTTCACTAATAATATATGAAAGTGCCTGCCTCCCCACACCCTCTATGGCACTAACAGTCATCACTCTTTGCCAATCCAACTAAAGAAATATTTTAAATTTATGTTGATTTAATTTGCATTTCCATGCTGACCAGCTGGTTTGAATGTCTTCTTATGTTTACTGGTTATTTGTAATTCTGCTTCTTTGAATTGCCTATCCATTATTTTTTTTTAAATTGGGTTGTTTGCAGTTTTCTTATTAATTAGCTAAAATTTTTTTTTCTAATATCCTTTTGCCTGCTTCAATGAATAATGCAAGCTCATTTTAGAGCTTTGCATCTGGGCAAAAAGAAGATGAAAATGTCCATATTTCTTCACACACAATGATAATATTGTTGGCACATATCCCATAAAGAGTGTCAGTGCTGTCTCAAAGCTGCTGCAACCAGCGACTGGCCCTGGTGAGACAAGACAAATGATCAGTCTCCCCCCACCTCCCCCTCTGTGCACTGCCTACCTTCTGGCTTTTCTGCTACCTGGTCCCGCACTACAGAGGCACAGGAGATTATAAAGACCCTTGTCCTGAGCGCCACAAGATAGAGCATAAGTTAGTAACAGAAAGAGGGCTTATAAGGCTTCTGGAAGAAAACTGAAGCTCAGCAGAAAAGTAAAGAGAACCTGTACAATAAAGGCACATCAGACCACTGTACTTGGTCTGCAGCTGGCTTGCTGAGACTCATTGACTTGTATATGCACAGGGATTCCTACATTGCCAACCGTGACAACAGAGACATAACCTGAAGGAGGCCCATAATTTCTATTGCTATTTGCAAAAAAGAAAAAAAAATTTTTTTTCTTATTTTTACTTCTTAATTTTTACTTTTTTTCTACTCTTCAAAGTTTTACTTTTCTTTCTTTTAATCTTTTCTTTCTCTCTCTCTCTCATTCTCTCACTGTCCCACATTGCCCCTCATCTCCCCATTTGTTCCTCTCTGCACTGAATTCGGATTTCTCCCTTACTGTTCTTTTCTTCTCTTTTTCCTTCTCTTGATTATCATTAGGTTTAAAGGAAGTTAAATTTGGTATCTAGCTTCCTTGTTGCTGTCAGGTGATTCTGTTCACATCTTTGTTCTTTCATTCTGCCATTTTCTCTTGCCTTTAACATCTTCTTAGAGTTTGTGTGATCTTTCTGTGTCTTCTGGCCTCACCGCTAATCTTACCAGTTCTTTCTACCTGTCCCTCCCTCCTCAACTCCTTTTAGCTCCCCACCCTGAAGGGGAAAGATGCTATATTGAAGAGTTTATTCATTATAAACTTACGTTGGGTTGGTCCTTGGTTTTAATTTAACTCACATAGTTAAAAGTGATAGATTAATAACTACCACAAATAGTCATTTTCTAAGCTGTGCTTGATGCTTATGGTACTGCTGACTATATCATTTGGGCTAACATGTTGTGATTGATCTAATTGGTTTTCCTTCCTGGTGTAAGAAAAATATAATAGCTTCAGAGTCATTAGAGTCTCAAAACCCAAACACAAGCCATATCTAGAAGAC
>NW_004624742.1:112692-145522 GCF_000247695.1 Heterocephalus glaber | reverse complement strand
CAAACACCCTCACTGGAGGAAAGATAGCCTCTTTAATAAATGGTGCTGGAAAAATTGGGTTTCAACTTGCCAAAGATTAAAACTAGACCTATATTACTCACTGTGCACTAAACTAAAATCAAAGTGGATCAAAGATCTAAATATTAAAATAGAAACCCTAAACCAGCCAGAAGAGAAATTAGGTAGAACTCTTGAAGACAATGGTATAGGAAAAGATTTCATGAACAAAACCTCAATCGCATGTGAACTAGCACAAAGAATCAAGAAGTGGGTTCTCTTCTTACTAAAAAAGTTGCGCACTACAAGACAAACCACCAACAGAGTGAAGAGACAACCCACAAAATGGGAAAAAAGTTTTCACCAGCTGTTCCTCAGACAAAAGTCTACTATGTAGAATATATAAAGATCTTAAAAAATCAGACCTCCCAAGTTTAAAGAACCAATCCAAAAATGGACATCTGCAATGAACAGATAGTTCTCCGATGAAGTAGAAACAGCAAATAAACCTCTGAAAAAATGTTCAACATCAACTGGTGATTGGAGAGATGCAAATTATAACGCTGAGATTCCACTTCACCCCAGAAAGAATGGCTGCTATCATGAAATCAAGGAATAACAAACGCTAGTGGGACTGTGGGGAAAGAGGAACCCTTCTCTATTGTTGGTGGGAGTGCAGACAGGTGCAACCAGTGTGGAAATATTTATGGAGATAACTCAAAAATCTAGGATTAGAGGCCCCATTTGAGCCAGTTATTCCCCTGCTGGGTATCTTCCCAAAAGAATTAAAGGAATCATACCACAGCAATATATGTCCACCTATGTTCATAGCGGCAGTTTGTAATAGCTAAAACTTGGAAATAGCCCAGTTGCCCACTAACTGTGGAGACTGGACAAAGAGGATGTGTTTTGTTGGGGTTTTTTTTTTTTTTTTTAATAAAATAGATTACTACTCAGACATAAAGGAAAAGAAACTAGAGACATTTATAGCTAAATGGATGCATATTGAGGCCATACTCTTAAGTGAAATAAATAGGACACACATGCCTCAATACCAATTAGTTTCTCTGATGTGAGAAAGTGAAAATGTAAATAAGGATCAAAATGTGTAACTGATAATGTGAAATTGGAAGAAAAGGTCCAAAGGGGAAGGGGAAGTGGGAGGGGTAGGGGAAAGGAAAGAAGGAAAAGGAAAAAAAATGGAAACAAAGTTTTTGTAAATAGGGAGGGGTGGAAGGGTTGAAGGGAGGGTAGGGGAATGGGAAAAAAATGAGAACCAAGATATATCATGTAAAGGTACAAATTCCCAATGATGAATGTCATATTGTATACCTAAAACATACCAATAAACTTAATTAAAAGATGAGTCACAGTGTTAAATCAAAAGCTTGGCTAAATACAAAAAGGGGGACAACACATTCAACTAGTACCCCTTTGTTGGGAACAAAAATAAAACATACTTAGGATAGGTGGAGCAATGCCATCTGAAATATGAGGTGGATTCCTATGCAGAGCTGTAATCACATGGTTGTATTAAAGTGATACTGATTTTTTTTGATAATCTATAGTCTTTTTCTAGTCTAATTGGTGGGAGAAGATGGCCCACCCATCCTGAGACAATGGTCAATTCATATGGAAAATGCAAAAAAATTGGTGCATTCATGGGTGAAAAAGGTCCATTTGCAAGTAAAAAGGGAATGGGCAGGGCTGGGGATTTAGCTCAGTGGTTTTGCTGCCTGCTGAGCAAGGGCAAGGACCTGAGTTGATCCCCATACCAAAAAAAAAAAAAAAAAAAGGACAATGGGCAGAACATTTATAGATGAAAAGGAGTTGCCAAGTTTTGATGTTTTGGGAGAAGGAAAAAAGTAAATAAAGTGGGTTTATGTTCCAAAGCTGCAGTTTTTCTTTAAAGTATAAACTTTTAAAATTAAGATTTTCTTGTCTCCTCTCTACCTAGTTTTAGTTCTTCTGTTCTACCTCATTTCCTCACTCTGAGGCTTTTGTCCCTTATTCCTAAGGGTGTGCAGAAGGTCACTGGTCCAACTTTAGTAAATGCTTTGGGCTGAGAAAGGGCATTGACCCTGCCTAGCCAGGGACAAAAATTCTCATCCTAACTGATCCGAAGATGTCATAGGAATATATCATTCTATCTTTTAAAGAACCATCATCTTTTGATAGTTTGCAAGAGAGAGCAATGATGTAGGAGACATTAGCCCATAACAACAATGAATCATGCAACAGACAATAATCCCAATGTCCAGTATTATAGCCATAAAAATGAGGACTTTTCCCACCAGGTTATTCCAGGGACCAGGATGTCAGCCAGTCATTAAAGCTTATCACAGCATCTGACATTGCATTGATTTGTGAACATAGATCATGCAATGAAGGGGACACTGCAGAATTATCAGGAATGTATACAAAATTCTCTTTTTATAATGGCATATGTTCCACCTTGTACTGCAATTAGAATATCTAGTGATATTTGGTCCTGTGGAATGGCTTTTCTCATCATTTTTACTTCTGAATTTAATAATAACATATTCCCTTTGTGTACTGTTAGTAAGAAATTTAATGTGCCACATTACATCTTTAAATCCTATTTGAGGAATAAAGATAACAGTTCCAGAGAACTTCAGCAGGTTTTCAATAGGATGGTCTAGACCTGACATCAGCCTGGGGCATTGGATCTTAGCACCACCTCTCAGGACTGGGATGTAGAAGTTCTTCTGGGTTTCCTCTGGATTTGGACAGTATAAAAGGACACAGAAGAGCTTACTATCATGGCTTTCCTCATAATAGTTTATGCTGCTTTCTCCAGGGTATTCTTCTATCTTGCTTTTTCCTCTTTTACTGGGCCCAAGCTCATTCTGCAGAGCCAGTTTCTCTTTCATTCTTAACTTTTATTTTTTCAACTAAACTTAGCCACTGGCACTTACTCTTTTTCCCTGTGTATATTCTTAGCACCTTTGAGAATAAGCAATGGACATATGCTGGAGCTAATTTCTGAGCTTTCCTCTCTCTTGGATTGGTCAACCAGTCTATTTTTACACCAATATCAGGAAGTTTTAATTACCATTGCTTTGTAGTGTTGTTTGATAACAGTAGATCCTGTACATCACTTTGCATGATATGAGTATTTCAATATTTCAATATCATTCATTCTTCTAATCCATAAACATAGGTGTCTTTTCATTTGTATGTGCCTTCTTCAGTTTTTTCTATCAGTCTTTTACAGTCTCCAGTATACAAATCTTTCATCTCCTTGGCTACATGCATTCTTATTTCAAATTTTCTGTAGCTATTTTAAATAGACATTCTCTTGTTTTTTGTTTTTTTGATATCTTGCTGTTAGTGTAGGGAATATCTACTGATTTTTATGTGCTGATTTTGATACCACACTTTTTGGGTTAGACATAGCAGGGGGTTTTTGTGGAATATTTTGGTTTTATATACATATATATATATATCCATATTGTCTGTAAACTGTGACAATTCAACTATTTTTTCTATTTGGATTAGATTCATTTGATTTTTTTTCTCTCATCTCATTGTTTTAGTAATTACTGCCAATACTATTTTGCATAGAGGTTGAAAGGGAAAATGTCCTTGTCTTGTTTCAGATCACAGAGGGAAAGGTTTCATATCTTCACCACCGAGTATTATATTAGCTATGGGTTTATTATTATTTAAATAAGAATGACTTCTTTGCAAGACAGTTTCTAATCTGAGCTCTGTTGGAAAGGTAGGGAAGAATATACCAAAAATTCCAGAATCACAGATGTCAATGAGTGGTCCAGGGATGGGAAGGTAAAGATCCCCTTGCAATTTGCAATTGGGAGTCATGGATTTGTCTGAGGCTAGATCATTGGATGAATAAAAAATAATTAAAACTCACTCACCATGTCATGGAGCTAAGGTGAGAAAACCTGCCTTATGATTTAGATCTAAAATGTCCACCCAAGCCCCACATCCCACATATTGTTCCCAGTGTGAGGGTGCTAAGAGCTGGGGCTGTGGGGAAGTGACTGGATCATAAGGGTTCTGACTAATCAATGGATTAAACTAATGATAGATTTAAAATTTGATAGCATTATTGAGAGGTGGTAGAAACGTGAGGAAGCAGAGTTAATTGAAGAATATATGTTATTAGAGGTGTGCTCTGGCAAAGTCTCTCTCTGTCTCTGTCTCTGTTTCTTTCTCTCTCTCCTCTAGCTCTTCTTTCTGTCTGCCATTATGTGATCAGCTTTTCTCTGCTTTGCCCTTCTGCTGTCTAAAAAAAAATGGAGCCAGCTGACCATGGACTGAAATCCCTGAAACTGTGGGTTCAAACAAATCTTTCTTCCTCTAAGTCGTTTATCTGAGGTATTTTGTCACAGTGACAAAAAAAGCTTATTAAAATGTAGAGTGTGAGTCTGGGAGATATCTGTTTTCATAGATTTAGGTAATCTTGGAGTTAACTCTAAACTTTTCCAACAGTTATATCAGCTAACATACCTACTTTAGTTTATGATACCAGAATTTTTCCATCTGAACAAGCCAAGAATTATCTTGTCATTTGTTTTTCCATAAAGGCCATATCCAATCTATTCTCAAATGTTGAATCAACTCCTTATGTTTAGCATGTCTATTGTGTCTCCACAGGTTTTTCTAATCTTAATCTAAGTAACAAACCACCATTATTTCTAACCTGAACAACTACAAGGCATTCATAGCCAGTATTGTCAAGGTTCTCAGGCTTCTTTATTCCATTGTCTCAAAATGAAAACCTCATATTCTCACCATAATCACCACACAACCCACTATAGGCCTATGCACAAACACACACACACACACACCAATCTTTAAATAGCTTTCTACTGCAGTTGGATAAGATCAAAGTGCTTAACATGGCTTATGCTTTCTTCTCTAGTGTCATCTTCTTATCTAAGAAGGTCATTCTTTATTGTAGAACGTAGTTTTTTCTTTATTGTAGAACATAGCTTTCTTCTCTAGTGTTATCTTCTGCTCTAAGAAGGCCATTCTTCACTGTAGAACATAGTTTTTTTAAACCATAAGGCTTTGCCCATCCTGTTTCTACTGTCTGCAATGCTATAACCCATCCAAACTATTTTACAGAGACAAAATTGCAATCATAAAAGCTCAAAGATCACTTCCTCAAATAATCCTTTCTTGACCCTTCCATGTAGGACAGAAACTTCACAATATATGCTCTTCAAGAACCATCAGCAACTGATGGACAAGTAATTCACAGTTATTATCTGTTAGCCTCTAGTTTATGAGGTTATTTTACCAATGTGTATCTACTATACTAAACAGAAAGTTTCATGAGAACAAAGAATATGTGTATGTTTGATTATCATTATATACTCATCATTTCACAATCTTTGGTAGATCCTCTATTTATTTAATGAATGAATATAGTATTTGCAAATTCATAGGTAAATAGTACTTATGAGATCTCTAGAACTTATTTCTCGTAAATAGAAGAGCTGTTGTTTAAGAGTTTGGACCTAAGAAATGGAAAGTAAGAGCAGAATCAAGATTGAACAGAGGGAAGAAGAACAGAAAACAGACACTAGAAATGAATGGATACTATTGTTTCTTCATATAACAAGCTCTTCCGTATTATATCAAACATAGTCACAAAAAGAGAAACAGAAGTGGCCAGATTAATATGTTATCAGACAGTTTCTGGTATAGTTATAGGAAGAAAAAGTTGGCAAATGAAAACTGGCAATGGGGATTTCTGTTCATTTGATAGAGGGTTAGACATTTTATAAATTAGGAAAAAAACTACGTCTTTTTCTGATGTCATGAACACACCTTAAAGTAATGCAATCTACAATCTATTCTGTGGAGATTTTTAGCAATGAATACACACAGTAGCAACACATAGGGAAGGGTAAACATTCAAGGTATCAATCTCAGAAAAATCAAATACTAAATAACACAAAGTTTATGCCATCTCAAAGGCTCTAAAATTGTAATTCAAAATTTAAATTGATTTATCTTTAAAGATAACACTTTTGTAGAGTATACAGATTTATTATTCATGTTATATTTAATAGAGTTTTTTGATGAGAGAACAAAAAGTTAGCTACAAACTGTGATTGTTATTAAGCTTTCTGCAATCTAATTAGTGTCAAAACTGACTTCATGTTTGTGGAAAATTTGTGATTCCCCAAAAGATGACTTCATGTTTATTTGCGAGTAGTGGTGGTGGTTATAATGGTTTTCTGAGAAAGTGGTTGCCCAACAATGATTGAAAAAACAAAATATCTGTCAATCTTCAATTAATCTTCAATGAATATTTCTAAATTGTTAACATATGATGATTTTAACAAATCTATTTTTCTAGACTTTTTTTTTGCTTGGGCCCAATGTTCTCTCTAGTCAAACAAATATATGTTGCGTCCTCCCTGATATAAGTCACCTGCCTCAAGCTGCAAACCTCTAACTGACTGCAGAATAAGGCCTGGTCTACCCCAGCAGGAAGAGTGTAAAAACATTTGTCTGAGTTAGAAGCACGTTAATTTCAAGATCTTCTTGAATTTTGTACCTCTTACATCTTCCCTTCATTGTTTTGCTCATTATTTCCTTATTGTCTCTTATCTTGAACTCTGCTGCTTTTACTGTCAGCCACTGCATGCTTACCTAGTTTTCTATTCTGGGATTGCTCTTTTAGCCTAATATGAAATTGCCTTTACTGTGCAGTCCTTTGTAACTTTTAAAGCATGACTTAGGCTTGTCTTCTGGCTATTCCAAAACTCCTTACTAGTTGGATCCCATGACTAGACCCTCCACTATGCTGCTAATATTCATGTTCGTAATCTTAGTTTCTCACCTCTTTACTTTGCCATGCTGATACGTGCTACTCTCATATGACATCATGTTATCTGAACTCTTCATGATATTGTAACTAAAATGGAAGCCTCTCCACCATCTTCTCTCTCTCTCTCTCTCTCTCTCTCTCTCTCTCTCTCTCTCTCTCCCTTTTCTTCTCTCTCTCCTTAGACAAATGACAATTTTTGGTTTATTATGCTAGAGTAAACAGTCTTATAAAGAATTCTGTTATACTTCTCAAACTCACTGTGACACTAACAATTACCATTTGAGAAGTATTACTGAAAGCACTTTAAATGCTTTTGCTGCTTGTTTCTGGAATAAAACAAATGGTAAGTATAATAAAACCACATTAAGTTAAAATATACATTGAGTTGTTTTCCCTATATCCGTACAGCAGGAAACATGCCTATTTAAGACTTTACATCATTTTTCATATGACCATACGATAGCTTTTTGTTGGCCACACAAAAACATTCACTCTGACCTAGTATAATTATTTTAGTTTTATTTAAATGGTGTTGCTTCCTACTGAAAATATCTAATTTTTAGAAGATGGAATCATTTTTATATCATTAACTAATATTAATGACTAAAATTGAAAAACTTGCAGAGAATCAGCTTTAGGCAAAATATTGGCAGTTAAAGAAATGCCTCTTACAGATCTCCTGTAGTTATCTATTTATGCAAGCAACCATGTCTATGGAAATGTCTGAGAATTAAAATCAAATAAAAAGTTGGGCAATATAACATAGTATTAAGCAAATATTTCTTTTTTTTCATTACGTTTATTGGTACATTTTAGGTATACAATATAATGACATTCATCACTGGGAATTTGTACCTTTATATAATATATCTTGGTTCTTATTTTTTTCCTTACTCCCCTGCCTTCCCTTCAACCCTTCCTCCCCTCCCTATTTACAAAGACTTTGTTTCCATTTTTTCCTTTTCTCATATTTATTCCTTTCCCTTTTTTCCTTTCCCCTACCCCTCCTTCTTCCCCTTCCCCTTTGGATCTGTTCTTCCTATTTCATATTATCAATTACACATTTTGATCCTGATTTAATCTTTCAGTTTCTCACAACAGAGAAACTATTTGGTATTTACACATGTGTATCCTATTTATTTCACTTAAGAGTATGGCCTCAATGTGCATCCATTTAGTTATAAATGCCTCTAGTTTTTCATTCTTTATGGCTGAGTAGTACTCCATTTTAGAAAACAAAAACAAAAACCCCACAACTTCTTTATGCAGTCTCCAGTTGATGGGCAATTGGGCTGTTTCCAAGCTTGAGCTATTACAAAGTGTGCCGCTATAAACATGGATGCACATATATTGCTGTGGTTAGGTAGAACTCTTAAAGACATTGGTATAGGACAATATTTCATGAACAAAACCTCAGTCACACGAGAACTGGCACAAAGAATCAACAACTGGGATTTCATCTTATTAAAAAGCTTCTGCACTGCAAGAGAAACCACCAACAAAGGGAAGAGACAATCCACAATGTGGGAAAAATTTTTACTAGCTGTTCCTCAGACAAAGGTCTACTACCTAGAATATATGAAAAACTTACAAAAATCAGACCTCCAAAATTTAAAGACCCAATCCATGGGCATCTGAACATTTCTCAGACGAAGAAGTAGAAACAGCAAATAAACATATGAAAAAATGTTCATCATCACTGGTCATTTGAGAGATGCAAATAGAAACAACACTGAGATTCCACCTTACTCCAGAAAGAATAACTGCTATAAAGAAATCAACCAATAGCAAATGCTGGCAAGGTTGTGGAGAAAAAGGAACCCTTCTCCATTGCTGGTGGGAGTGTAGACTGGTGCAACCACTGTGGAAATAAACATGGAGATACCTCAAAGAACTAGGACTAGAGGTCCCATTTGACCCAGCTATTCCCGTTGGGTATTTTCCCAAGAGAATTAAAAGCAAATATTTCTTTTTGAGTCCAAATATTTTGTCATAAACAAGTAGATAATTTATTGTAAAGCACTTCAAACATTATAATGTCACAAGGAGGATAAAAGAGAACAGAATTAATCCAGTGTATATTGTTAACATCAGATTGTATGCACCTTTGCAGAAGCTTAAACCATGCAGCCCCATTCTCCCATTTCATCAAGGAACTGTGCTATTTCACAGTGCAGTAATTTCCAAACCTGTGAATGCAGTCTCAGGGACTCAGTACATTGAGGCCAACTGAGTCTATTCCACATTTATCTAGTCAACATATGGAACTCAAGCTTCGGCTGTCTCACCCTAACCTCCATGCACCCATGCTGACTGGAGCATCCCTGACGCCGAATGCACAATGGTGTGGCGCTTTCCCACAGGCATGTCTTACGAGGGCTGAAGTCAGAAAAAATGAGAGCAATCCAAAACCTGAATCAGAAAAGGTTTCACCTGATACATGGCCAGTATTTAAAAGCAAATCAAGCTCAAATGTGATGTTTACTTTTCATCTCCCCAGAGAGGCCAGAGAGGCCACTGTGGCTTCAATTTGCTATATTTTACTACTGGTGGGGCTCTTACATTCTTTCTCTAACCTTTGGGATTTCTCGCAATGCTGAGTTCCTGAGTTTCAACTGTTTGAAAAATACAGGAAATACTATAACCAGTTATTTTGTCTTTAAAAGAGGTATTTTTATATTGTCCCCTCTTCAGACATCTAAGAGGGACCTGATTCAAGCAGGCTGTGGTCATCTCTCCCTGGACAGTGTACTGTATATGCAATAGAGGGTCTGTTAACCCAGCTGCAGGAGGAAGGCTTTATTTCCCAGGGGAAATTCTAGCACATCTGGGGCAATATAGTCTTCACACTTAATTTTGGATTCTCTTCCTGGTGACAGACGCCTGTGCTCTGGCAAGGGTAAGAGTAATAATTTGTGGTTAATGCCTTATGAAAAAATGTTGGCATGCTGAAACAGAAAAAAAACCTTCCTCTTTTTCCTTTTAAATTTTTTTAATAAACATACAGTCTGTGCAGATTAAGTTTGGACACAGAAAATATGTAGGAAACAACAAAGTATCCTTTTGGGTGATCTTATTTGTAGTAATAATCATTTAAGATCCTGAACATTATAAGATTCAACACTTTTAAAGCTTTCCCTTCTTGCTTAGTTAAATCATCATGAAAGCAGAACAATACATGTCTTCCTAATGACAAAACTAATGCTGAGATTGAGTTGAATACTCCAGAGTTTAGAAATTATAAACTAAGGGAAAGGGCTTATGAGGTCACAAGATGAAGCAGACAGTAACCAAGGCTTCACCATCTTTGGTCAGGCCTTGCTTTGCTTGGGAAGCCAGAGCAGTCTTCCCTCTCTTTAGTACTATCATTCTGGAACTTTCTATCCAAAAAATATCTACTGAAATAATTCTGAACCACTTAGCAATCCCACTTACAACAAAGGCATGTAAACCACTGAACAACAGGAATATTACCAGGGCCAGGGGAATGACACCATTGTAGCCTCTTAAAAGTATTAGGCAAAGAAATTCAAATTCATTGGTAATGATTTAGAACATGGATGTAGTTTCCAGCTTTGAATGCTTTCACTTAAATTCTTCCTTTCTCCTTGATAGTTTGGTTGATAAGATGAACCCAGTTCATGAATTAGACCTCATTTAAAGGAGACATCTGAATAATTTCAGTTGGTCTATGTCATGTTGATAATTTTCATTCAAAGGGCATGAATTCCAAGAAGGAATAATAGTGTGGCAGTTAGGGAGGAGTTTTCTCTTGATTAGCTTTGGGATCTGCCCATGGGATTGGCAGAACACACCTCTGGTTGTGTCTGGGTGGGTCATGGAGGCGTGGCTTTGGGTTCTCTCTCTGGTTCCTCAGCTCTGTGCTGTGGTTCTGTTCCCTTGGTCTGCTCTCCAGCCTTCATGACTAAGCAGCTTTACTCGGCCATGCCATGAATATCCCCCAAACTGTAAACTAAATTATACCTTCCCTCCTTTAAATTGTGGGTCTTTGGTATTGTGTCTTAGTGCCAGGAAAGCAAATTGCAAAGAAGGTATGCAAAAAGGTCCAGAGTCAGGAGTACACAGGACAGCGCATTGTGCTGAATTTTCTGTTTGAGTGAAGATTTAGATACAGCCAAATAACACAGCAGGAAACAGTGGAGAGAGCACCAGGCAGAAGTCTGTGATAAAGGCACTGAAGCTATGGCCTTGCTAATTGGTAACTTTAGGTAAAGGCAGATCAGGCCCTTCCAGGTTCCCAGTTCTTATCCTGTACATAGGGGTTTGAACAGGAGAATCTTTAAGGCTCCTCCCATTTCTACAAGTCTGTGCTCCCCCAGGCCACATCTTCATCTCAAGGAAAGAAAGTAAACACCTTGTATGAAAAATAATTTAGGAAACATGCTTTAAAAAGTAAAAACAAAAACAAAAACAAAAAAAACCTTCAGTAGAATTTTAAAAGAATGAAAGAGACTTCACTCAAAATAGTAAAAGGAGTTATATGTAGGAAGAGGGAAAGGTATTGCAGAGGATAAACAAGTCCATGGTAAAGCAGGGCAAGTAGAAGGCAGTGAGCTGCAAGTCCAAGTGACCTTAGCAGCTTCTTTCTGTCCCTTTTATATTCTATCTAGGCTACTAGGTTTAAAGTGGGTGCCAAGGCAATCAGTGAACTGATTTAGTAATCACTCACCTTCAATTTCAGCATCACATACTTAGATCCAGCCACTTCTGTAAAGCCCCACCTATGGCCACATGAGGCTTTGGGGGACATTTAGACACAAGCCATAACATTCTAGCCCTGACACCCCAAAGACACATGCACATTCCTTTATGCAAAAGACATTTAGTTCATCTCCAAGAGTTGCCAAAGTCCTAATAGTTTCGGCATTGCTGAAAAGTCTAAATCCAAAGTCTCCCGAGTTCAATCCTTGGTACCAAAAAAAAAAAAAAAAGTCTCCTCTGAGATTTAAGGCAAACTCTTAGTTGGAAGCCCCTGTACAAATGAAAAAATAGCTAAACACTTCCATAATTCAATGGCACAAGACAGACACGACCATTCCAAAAGGTAAAAATAGGGAAGTACAAAGGAATGGGACAAAAGCAAGTTCAAAATCCAGCAGGGCCATATAAGTCCTATATTTCCATGTCCATCATTGGAGGCAATCCTTGGCAAGTTGTGAACTCCAAAGGGCTTGGTTGGCTCTGCCCCTATGGCACTGCTGGTGATTGTAGCTTTCTCAGCCTTTTGGGCTGATTCCTTGCAGTTTTCCTCAGATAATCCAAGTTCCTAACTTCTCCAAACTTCTGAGGTCTTCACTGAATCTTCAGCTTCACACTCACAGCTTCACACACTGCCCTCTCAGGAGCACACTACCTGGTTCCCAGGCTTTCTTCTGAAATCTGGATGGAAGCCTTCCTGACTCTACAACTCTTGCATTCTGCATGCACCTAAAACCAGCACAATGTGAATGATGCCAAGGTCTGCTGCCAAGTGGAGCAGTAGGCAGGCTTCTTTCTCTCTAGCCTGTGATGCCCTCAGGCCATTTTTTCTATTGTCCTCTTCCTTCTCAGCAATCAAGATCACCTCTGCTCTATCTTGGCAGTTCACTGTTTTACTGTTGCTTCTTTTCTGGCCAAACTCACCATGTTTTAAACCATTCTGGTGGGCTCTTTGCTCTTGATTCTCAACATGAATCTGGCTAAAACCCCCAAAGAGTAGCCACGCCACTGCCCCAACATAGACTGCCTTGAAATTTCTTCTGCAAAATTAATTAGTTTGCTGCCCTTAATCTCAGTCTCAGGTAAATTCTCTGGACAAGAGCAAAAAGCAGACAAACTTTCTTCCAAGGTATAACACACATGTTCTAGAGTCCAACAGCCAATACAGTCCTTCCCAGCAGAAACCTTTTGAGCCTGGCCTTTACTGGCAACATTCTAGCAGCATTCTGGTCTTCTGAGATCTGACCACAATCTCCCATCAAGTATATGCTCAGGCATTCCAGGGGTGCTTTTTCAGCTGGCATCTCTGAACCTTTCCAAACTCTTCCCACAAGCCAGTCCCAAAGTCTCCCAAAACACATGGTCAGATATAATTACAGCAACAACCACACCTTTGTGGTTTCAAATTCTGTCTTAGTTACTCTTCTCATTGCTGACACAAAACACCCACTATCCAAAATTAAAGGAGGAAAGGTTTATTTGGCTCATAGTTCTTAGAGGTTTTAGTCCATAGCTGGCTAGCTCCAAAGCAGGG
Organism: Heterocephalus glaber; assembly: GCF_000247695.1. The sequence goes on along the minus strand of NW_004624742.1, from coordinate 132,437 downwards.
TGGCATGGGAGAGGGGCATTGCAGAGAAGAAACAGTCCATGGCAAAGCAGGGCAGGCAGAAGGCAGAAAGCAGCAAGTCCAAGTGACTTTAGCAGCTTCTTTCTGTGCCTTTAATATTATTTGGCTACCGAGCTGAGGGCAGGTGCCAAACCAATCAGTGGACTGATTTAGTAATCACACATCCTTAAACCCAGCATGGCACACTCTAGATCCAGCCACTTCTGAAAACAAAAACAAAAACAACCCTACCTATGACCACATGAGGCTTTGGTGGGACATCTAGGCACAAACCATAACACTATCTTATTCCCAGAAGACAGAAGTTAAATAGTAGGTTCAGGTTTGCTTATGTTATTATATATTTAGAGAAGTAGGAATTTACAACTCCAAGACATCAGAGTGGACTAATCTCCACTTAATTTTCATTTAATAATAATCCTATTAAATGCTGCTATTGTAATATCTATTATTGAGAATGGTTCTAGGTGCCCCTCCTACAATCAGTCTAACATGCTAATTAGCTTGCAGGCTGTGATGGCCCTTGGCCAGGTTTTTGACCTGGGAAACACACTGGCCTCTGTTTTGCAAAAGATGAGATTTGGGATTAAAACAACCTACTGGAGAGGACTGTGAGAAGATGAGTAGTATTTTTTTTTATTTGTAATATAATAACCCTCTGAAGTGAACACAAACAAAACATTTTCACCTTTACTTGAGTTTCAAAGTTATTGGGGATACCATTCAATAAAATGGAAGAGTAGGCTCATGTAGAAAGAACTGAAGGTTTTAATTTAGTCACTTTAAGTACCATATTACTATTTAGCTAATTATAGCCTTTTTAAAACAACTGCTACTTAGATATTCACTTATAAAAGAAATAAAATATACCAAAAAATGAGCAGTATCAGTCGGTATAGAAATAATAAAAAATCGCATAAGGACAATAGTGTGATATCACTTTTTGTAGTTTCAGTTACTTGCAACCAACTGTGATTCAAACATATTAAATAAAAGGCTCTAGAAATACATTTAAACAATTATTATTACTGAATATTATTATAGTTGTTCTACTGTATTACTAGGTGTTATTGATCTGTTTCAGTACCTAATGAAGGAATCAAACTTTATCATAGGCATATGTATATACGTATATACTGCCATATATATATATACACATATATCACACACACACACACACACACACACACATATATATATATATATAACTTAGTACTGGTTTCAGGAACCCCGTAGGAGTCTTAAAATGTATCCCTCACAGAAGGTGATTACTGTAAAATACTGACTTTATGTAGGGTAGGGAAAGTGTTTTTAAAAAGAGCAACATAAAATGATTCTGTGTCTTACTTTAAAGCAGTTAGGCCAACTACTTATTATGTTAACATTCACAAAATATTAAAAGCTGGAAGGGAATTTAGAGATCATCTCGTAAAAATTTCAAATTTTAGATAAGAAAATGCATGCTTCAGGACAGTAGTGGTTTGATCAAGGTGACAGTTGATGGAATGAATACAAAATAAGAATACATTTAAACACTGAGGACTGCTGAAAGTATTTAAGTTTTTTTTTATGAAGTTTCACTTTGTGGAAAACATGACTTTTAAATTATTAAGATCAGCTCTAGATTTCCTTTATCTTTACAAATTTCATAAAAAAGTGCAATGTTTATATGTCACTGAGATAGTTTTCTTCATAAATTTTATAATTTTAGTCATTTATTATTTATAGACATAATTTATACTGATTATATACAGGCACAATGTCTTAGGTACAAAGGGAGTATTCTCTTATTAAATATTGTAAGAAAAATAAGGTGAAAGAGGAAGAAAAGAAGCGTTTAGAGAAGAAAATGTCTTGTAGGTAAATGCTCTAGCCATTGAAGTAATGTCAATGTCTCATTCATGCACCAAGCATTTATCAGGCTCTGAGGTTGCAGAGAGCTTTACGCTTGGCACATAGGAATATTCAACCAATGGAAGGCACATCTGTTTGGAATAGCTCTTCAGTTTCCCACCCCTGAACACAATTTCAGCATCACTCCAAATACCAAGTGTTCAACACTTTGGAACTCAGGGAGAGGAATAAGCACTGGAAATAAGAGGTAGAGAAGAGTGAAAAGAAGCAGAGATAAAGGCAAATAAGCACCAGATAGTGCTTGTGGTCACTTCAAAAAGTCAGTTATAAGAAATCATTTTTAAACAGCACTTGTGCTCTTCCTTTCATTTAAAACCTGCACATTTATATATCCTGGGGCAGAATAATCATTTAAAACATGTTGGAACAAAATCGATCAGAATTAATTTTATTTTTCAATTTTATAATTACAAGAGAACATGATTCAACAACAAGTTTTAAACTTGGCTAAAAGAATTGCTTTTGGTTTTCAAGGGATTATAACAAATAAGTGAAATGGAATTGTTCCCAAGTTTGCTGCAGCCAAGATATCATGGTTTGGAAAGTAAACGTTTTCCAAGAGTTTGAGAAATCTTTTTTTTTTTTTGGTACCAGGGATCGGACATGGGTCCTTGTGCTTGCGCAGCAGGCGGCAAAACCACTGAGCTAAATCCCCGGCCCGAGTTTGAGAAATCTTAAAGCTATTGGTAACTATAGAATTTTAGCATTTAGCATTCTCATTCACACAAGGCCTGGGAAAAAATTTCCATAGCTAACTAACTCTCAAGAGAGGATGTACCTAAGATATTTCACAACTGGATAAGTGCATTTGTACTCATAGAGCAAAGCCTTAAAAATAAACTTGGCTGGAACTTAAGCAATATTTTCAGTATAATTATCATATTTATGACAAAGGATAAATATTAAAATGCATCCTTCCTTAAAAAATTAGTGAATAGATTCAAATTCTTCCTAGCAGTTTTTCTGCATGTGATTGACATTAGCTGGGTCCCAAGTTGTGGACTGTGAAAGGGACAACCTTTTCTGGAGGTGGGCAGAGCGTACTATTGGCCTCCTCCTAGGAGTGAGCCTTCCTCCTTGAGCTGCCTCATTAATCCTGCTGCACATCTTGACTCAATGACTACTGTATGAGATATAATTCTACTTTGCCCCTACTAGTTCATTCTGAGTCATGGTTCTACTACCGTACTTACTTCTCTGTAACTTCTTTATGAATGGGACACAAGACATACTTGAAAAATACTGGACCAGTGTCTTCTCTCCTGCTGTCTCATAAGAATGATTTCTTTCTAGGTCACAAATCTATTCTGAGTGCTAATTAAATATTTACAAAGTGTGTTAAAAATCTCTCTGAATGCTAATATGAAAATAACAATCCACATTCATTTGAATAAAAAAAAATTTTTTGCCCTATAATATTAAGAGCTTCTAAGTTTAATTCAAAAAAATTCAGTCACATTAGATAAAGGAAAAAAAAGAAGTTGAACCCCTACTACGTAAAAATCTCTGGACCAAACATGAACATAAATATAAACTTTCTAGGAACCAAAGGTCTGTCAGAAATTAAAAGATTTCACATTATTTAATTCATACCATTTCCCTCTGGGCTTAAAGATGAAACTAGATGCAAACACCCACCTTTTTAGTATTAAGATTTTATACTGCTTTTTAACATACAATATTGCATTTAGTTACATAAAGATACAGCATTCTCTCTATATTAACACATTAATTAACATTATATTCATTAAGTTTTTGAAAGTATTTTAGCATGAAGGTTCCATTCATTATACCCCAAAATAAAAATAGGATCAAATCTTTTTGCAGCTCCCCAAACACAGTTAGGGAATAATGATCATATGCTAAAAAATGTAAAATGCAATTTGTGCTGTGCCCCATTTACTACAAAATCACTAGGAACAATACATTTCATACAGTATATTGCCCCAGGGAAACTGGTTCAGCATCAGGAATGAATAAAGAACATTGCATCTGAAATCAGCTAATTCTGCTTCAGCGCTTTTAAAAACTATTTGTTATGATATTACTTTCTGTCAAGCACATAATGTGATATTTTCCTCAATAAAACTAAACAGTTGCTGTAATTTCAGCCTCCCTCATTTTCCACTTTTTAAGCACTAAATATTTAAACAATGCAGACCTGGACGTTTCAAGCCAGTCATCTGACCCAGGCATCTCGCCTAAAGTATAGTGATGATCCACGCAGGGACCTGTTATGTCACCTGATACACACAGTGGCAGCTGTGGAAGTCCTTACCTGGCCACAAGCCAGGCCCATTCCTCTTTCTCCCATCCCATGTGGACATGACAAATTTAACTCCAGGGCATCTGCTCCAGAAGCCTTTAAGACAGGGAAGGAAAATGAAGAAAGAGTAAAACTTTATTTGTAAATCAATATGCTTTTACCTCTGATAACTAAGGTTATATCTGTTAAATTTTAATGATTCAGTTTTCCATATTACAGCTATCTGTGGGGTACATTCTAACTTTATCAAATTAAGGTATGTATAATAACAATAAAACACTTACTGAATGCTTAAATGGTACTGCTCATTGTTCTCTATGCTTAATATTTGTTATCTCTAATTCTCACAATCCTTGTATTATTATGCTTATTTGACAGAGAAGAGATCTGAAACCTAAGAGGTGAATGAATGGCAAGCCTCAGTGTTAAGTGACACAGTTGAGATTTTAACTTAGATCTATTTGACACTACATTTATTTTTTCCTAAACAGCTCTATTTTTATAGAAACAAATCTTACTAATTCTGCATAACTGATATGGGGAGGAGGCATGCATAAAAATGTAGTAGTTTAGCTAGAATAAATGAGTAAATTAAAAAAATTTCTTTTTGATACCGGAGATTGAACTCGGGACCTTCCACTTGCAAGGCAGGCACAGGAACCATGGAGCTAAATCCCTGGTGCTATTAAAAATGTTTTTAACTGAAAACCATTTTTATCACATTTAAAAACAGTCCATGCTAAGAAATACGGATCACTGATAGTTTTGTCTGACTTTAATGACCAAACAGGAATCCTTGTTTAAATCGTTAATTCCACAGTAAACAAATGAGTTATGTCAAAATGAACAAAAGAGTTTATAGTTCTTTGAGAATCTCAGAATCTCTGCAAAGTACTATGTCAAAAACTTTAATAATTGAGCTGGGATGTAGCTCACTGGTGTTACACCTGCCTGGCAAGCACAAGGTCCTGGGTTTAATTCCCAGTACTAGAAACAAAGAAATTTAAAAAACAAACTTTAAGAATAAACAAAATGTTTTCTAAGTTTAATATAGTAATTTGAAGAATGTAGTAATAACTACATTCAAGGGTTTTTTTAGAAGTGAAACACTTATTTTACAGTTGTCTTTAAAACTGCAAAGACACTATTTTCTTCACATAACTAAATTCAAGTTTTATATTCTCTTGTCTAACGTCTAGAATTTCTCCAATGCCACAATTTCTTTTTAAGTAAGGTCAACCAAAAGCTTGAAACAATTTTCAATATTATTGTAACATGCCCATTGCTGCACGCAAAAACTTTTAAAAAATTCATCATTTTCTAAGTATATTTCTAAGCCTAGTTTTTTAGGCCAAAAGCTGTATCTTCAAAGTTTCTCTTTTCTTCCCAATTGTTCAAAATTTTAGCCTAATTTTTTCTCTGCTTTATGAATTTTAAATAGGATCTCAACAATCTTACCAACACCAGTTAGCTGTTTCTGAGTCCACTTTCTTGCTTGTCTTTACTCATTAGTGAGTCCACTTTTTCTTTTGTACATTTCTGAAAGTTCAATTGGTCATCCAGCCTGTTTTCTATCATGGCCTCATCATGGCTTTTTGATACTCTAATCCAATTTTAAAATGCTCCACGTTATTTGAAAATTATTTTAAATTATGTAACATTCTTTCTGCTGGCTCGATAGTGAGTGTGGACAAGGCACAGACTGATGAGTTCTAATCCTAGGTCTGCTGCTAAGGAATCAGGGATGGTTTGGACAAGTCAGTTAACCATCCTTGTCTCTGCTATAAGTGGGAACTGCAAATATGACATGTCTCAAAATAGTGTCATGTGGGAATTGCCAGCTTAACTGAGATGATACATTGGAATTATATGTAATACTTCATTTTTCTTGTTAGTTTTTGGTTACTATAAATACTTCAGAAATTCTCTGGATTTCTTATTTAGTTGAAAATGAGAAAATTAATAGCAAATCAATTCAGTAACATTTTGAATCAGATAAAATTTAGGTGGCCTTTGTATGTAAAATTAATTATGCACATTTCCCTGAAAGTTTATAGTTTATAAATTTTATACAATTTATAATTAGTTACCATAGTACATAATAATAGCTAACATCAACGACTATTTACCATATGCTAGGCTATCTTATTTGGTATTCTGTATATTTTATCTTACTTCATCCTCAAAATAGCTGTAATAGGTAGGATATATCACTATTCCTGTTTTACAACTTATAAAACCAAATCATAAAAAGTACAAGTGATTTATCAACATCCTACAACCTATTATTCGGGGTAAGGCAGTGAACCCAAGCATTTTGAATCCAAAGCCTTCTTACTACTGTTACTAAGAAATCACTTATTCTATGTTTGGGATTTTTGCAGTGTTTTAAGAAAAACACAGCAGTTGGAGATCCTTATGGCCTCTAAAATTAAAGTGAAAACTAAAATCTTTTAAAACCATCTGTCTGATACAAAGCATTATTAGGGAATAGTTATTAAAATTTTCTCACTATTATATACACACACCAACACGTATCAACCAGCTAGCTACCTCTGCAAAGGCTTTTGAAATGATCACCTAAGCCTCAAAAATTGAGAGTGGCACTCATGGTGACCCCAAGTGAGTGGGAACATTCATTTGGCCTCCACTTCAATACTCCTGACAGGATGCACACCACTTTAAAAGGCAATTAATTCCATTTCCAAGCAACTAAAACCATTCAAAAAGTAAACTGGGCATGCATTCTGCTTCACGTTAGTCACAAGCTTTTCAGTTTAGTTATTTAGCTCAAAATTTATTCTACCTTACCTAATAATTGTAAAATAAAGTAACCTCGTGAAGGTAGTGATAGAGGAAATGTTCATTTATTTGTCATTAATCTGTAAGAAAGAGTGTATATGTTTTTGCAAAAGATTCTGGAGCCAAATTTCATGGGTCTGAATTCCATCTTTACCAGATACATGCTATATGAACTTGAAAACATTATGTAAATGTTTTTTGCTTAGATTCTTCACCTCCAAAAAGCTGCAGAACAATGTTATTTTGTTGTAAGATCTACATATATTTAGTAAATATAAATGACTTGGAACAATGCCTGAAGTTAGTACTGAGTTAAGTGTAACCAAACACCATCTGTCTATCTATCACCTATCTATCTATCTATCTATCTATCTATCTATCTATCTATCTATCATCTATCCAACTAGAACTTTTGACTTGTCCAAAAGCTGCCCGGATCTGAAAAGATTTTATATAACTCATGGTGCCTTACATGGCCTATACATCATGGAGGAAAAGAAAAAGAAAGAAAGGACAAAAAAACCTATCCTGAAGAATTCTTAGAATAATGGCAGTTGTATGATTTCTAAAATTTCCTGAATCTTTTATAAAATCTACTAGATAAAATAGGGTAGTAAACACACAAACTTTTGTACAGAATATACAAAATCAGATACAAAAGTCTTTCCCTTCTCCTTCTCCTTTCCTTATTCCTCCCTGTCTTTCCCTTGTCATCTGATCAATATAGTTCTAATGTCACTCTGTAGGGCAGAGCAAGGTGGTGTCCTGAGCATTTGAAGAGGACCCATGAGAGCCCAGGGTGGGGTGTCTGAGTCTGGATACAGTGAGAAGGACAGCCACTTAGAGGATGGCTTGGTGTATCAGAGCCCCAGTGCAGAGGAAAGACTTCTCTACTGGGGCTGGCAAAGGGCATCAGAACCCAAGCAGAGTGAAGTCAGTGTTCCATGGTGGGGCAAGAAAAATATAGTTCTTGGATTATCTCTTAAATTTCTTCCGTTCAAGGAACACAGAAACCAGATGCTGACTTTCTAACTATGTCATCTCGTCTTAACTCTCTAAAACTGGAGATAAAAGTTCTCTAGGATCAAAAACCTCTTTGGGATAAACCCGGTGTATTAAACTGGCATGGACCCAAATGGATGCAAAGGCAACTACTGCATTCATCTTTAGCTGGGTTCCCATGTCCCTTTATTCCATTCTGTCTTACTGCCACTTCTCAGTGACTAAATTAGTCAGATTTCTTGTTTCTGGGACACAGTATCAGACAACTTAAAGAAGGAAAGGTTTAATTTAGCTCATAATTTCAGGGTCAGCAGTACATGGTCAGAAGGCTCCAAGGCAAGAACATCATGGGAGAAGGATATGGTTGAGTAAAGCTGCTTAGTTCATGGTGGCAAGGAAGTATAGCAGGGGAACAGTGCCAGAGAGAAAAGGACCTAGAGCTAGATATAGCACCTGAGATGACTCACCCAGACACACCCAAAAGTGTGCTCCACTAATCCCCTGGGAAACTTCTAAGCCAATCAAGTTGACACAACCAAGTTTAACCATAATAGATACTCATGTCCAACTGGTTTTATGGATCTCTGTAATGTGCCTACTTCCATTTTATACTTTAGCATATTTAATTAAATAACATATTACTAGCCCAAATGTAGGGAAAAATGATGAGAACCTGGGTTTCTGGGTGTTTTATTTTGATTCTACTAGGAGTAGTGTTGTCACCTGTTTTTGATTCCTGTGCCTCTACAGAGACCCTCCTTGTCTCATCCTACCAGCAATGGGATGGTTAGCCCTTGGCAATCCCTCATCTGGTTCCTGACATAAAACCTTTGGCTCTGGATGTTAATCACCTGAAATTTGTTAGTGCCAAATAAAGTGCCACTCCTCTTATTTACTCCTTAATGGCTTCCTTTTCCTTTGACACATGGCAATTTTGAGCCTTGCACCTCTAGCCATTCATTCAACAAATACCTGTTGGTGAATAAAGACCTACACTTGCGATTGGTGACCAAGCAGTGACCCAAATAGGGCTCTACCCCTATGAAGCTTATTTGTAACAAGCAAGGCAGACTGACCATTAGTAATGTCCAGTGACACCAGTGTGAATCTCCTCTTTATCAAATGCTACAGAGGAAAAACACACAGAAATAGATCCAGATTAGAGAGAGCCTGAAGCTTAAATAATTTTGAGTACTGTCCTTTATAAAATAAAAACTTATGACACAAAATTAGATGCAGGGGCTTAGAAGTAAGGGATAGAAAGGTTAAGCTTCATTAACTTTATGGTAAACTGGCCTCTGAAGATAAGATCCTGTGGAGTGTCAGAGAAGTTTACCCTCCTCAACCAGAGTTCAGATTGAGGATGAGAGGGCATTAGAAGCTGTAAGCATGGGAAAAGTTCCTAGTTTGGGCATGTGTTGAAAGAGTAAATGAAGGGAATGGGAGCTAGAATATACCCAAGGTGACATCAGGGAGCTGGACAGTAGCCAGATCATGCAGGACTTATAGGTCAAGTGTTTTTAATTTAGGAAAGATGGAGAAAGATTTTGGATAAACAGGGAAGAGTAATGAAATCACTGTAGATAAACTTCAATTAGGGTGATAATAATTCATCTTGGACTACATCCGATTTATATGCATCTTCAAATGTGATGGCCTTAATTGCTACCCAGCAGCACCCTCTCAGAAGGGAGGCCCAATCCCTGTTACTGTTCTCACTCACCTCTGGCATCTCTCACAGGTTCTCTTAAAAGGAAAACTGGGTTTCATTACAGTATCCACTACATGTATCTAAGTGGGAGCCCCAGAAGTGCCAGTGGTCCTGTCTAAGAAATTCTGGCCTTTTCCTCCAATTCTGGATTGAGATGAAGAATCAGGTCATATGGTATAGGGTCTGACTTCCCTAGCAGCTGCTATAGTAGATAGAACACACAGAGAAGGTAGGACCCATGAGAGGAAGCAGCCAGTAGACATATTTTTTATCCTTCCTCTCCTCTAAACTCCTATAAAACAGGATGGTCAGTATGGCATCCCTGCCCCACATGACTAAGCAGTCTGTTTTATTTACTTCTGAAGTTGTTACAGCCTCTGTCGTGTACCATTCCATATGTATTTACTTTCCCTTCTTCCCTCTCTCATTTTTCTTTTTTGGGTTACATATACTGCTCTAGAATTACACACTTTAATGAAGCCTTCTCTTAACTGTGACTCTGTTTTGTAGGCTAATATACAGTAAGAAAGAAATGGATTTAAGATCTATTAAAATCTATGCAAAACATTTTCAAATCCAATATTTTTAAGCTTTCAGGATAGGCTCAATTTGGTATATATCTGACTACATTTAAACTGTGAACTTGTCCACACTGAAGAGGCTATCTCTTATTCACTTTTGTTTTAGATGGCAAAAATATTCACACATAAATGTTTTTGTATGTGAAACTGTAATAGAGTAGCAGTGTCACAAAAGACTAGGAGAGTGTAGGATCAGCCATCTACACCAAGAAAACTGAGCAGAGTCTAACTATACTATTGATTTGCTGAAAAGTTTCACCAAGATATGGAAGTTTTCCAGGCATGGCTTCTTTTTTGATGGTGTTCAAGAAATCTGATAATTCAAATCAGGCTGAGGGCCATATAAGACATTTCAAACATGCAAATTCTAAGGCTAGAGTACATAGGAAGGCTCGGTTCGGCATCGTTTCATTTCCAGGATAAAACAAAACTTTCTCAAGGATATGGGTATTACAAAGAAGATGGACTAGGTATAATTACAAACAGCAGTTAGCTTAACAATATACTTTAAAAATATATCTACTTTTATTTTTTAACTACTCATGCAATCTTTTTTTTTTTTGGTATTGGGGATTGAACTCAGGACCTTGAACTTGTGAGGCAGGCGGCAGGACCACTGAGCTAAATCCCCGGTCCCAACTCACTCAGTCTTAAATATCTACTCAAAATTAGAAAACTTTGTGGCAGACTCTGGTGAAACAAACACTAATAACCCCCTCCTGTGCAAATTTCAATTCTAACAGTTTCTCAGTCTTTATTTTTTCATGATCCTGTACATCTGTATCTGTTCTGCTGCTATACACATGTCATTTCTGTTTTCAGATTTAGTAATAAAAATCTCATGACAAGTTTTCTTAACTCCTTATTGTATAACTCAAAAATTAATCTACCATAAGGAGAGGAACTTCATGAATTTAAAGTATACACATCACATCAAGTCATTTGCTAAACTTAAAGCTGTGGGAACACTAGTGTGCTTGTGTGGTATCTGATCTCTTACATTCTGTTATCATCACTCCCCCCAAAATTGATGTATTAGGCAGTGCAGTACAGTAACTTTGGCTTGAATACATTTTTGATCTGTGATGGAATCATACTACCAATGCTGTCCTCCAAGGGGATGTGAAGGCCTGGAGAGGCTTGCTTCTTGGCATACCCCTAGGCTAGTCTAGATTTAAGACTATAGGGAATTGTTATAAATTAGCACTATGTACAGATTGACCTTCTCAATATGTAGATTGCAGTCCTGTGCAGAAATTTCACAGGCTGTTTTTACTAAACAGAAGCATACACTTTTCTTTCTTTCTTTCTTTCTCTTTCTTTCTTTCTTTCTTTCTTTCTTTCTTTCTTTCTTTCTTTCTTTCTTTCTTTCTTTCTCTCCCCCCCTCTTTCTTTCTTTCTCTTTCTTTCTTTCTTTCTTTCTTTCTTTCTTTCTTTCTTTCTTTCTTTCTTTCTTTCTCTCTTTCTTTCTTTCTCTCCCTTTATTTATTTATGCTTTAATGTATTTAGAAGTTCATGCAAATAAAACTGCAGTTAAAGAAAGAAATGGAATGTGAAAAGTATGTTATCTAGTATGCCATAATTAAATAAATTAATTAATTGACATTTTGTAAGTAAATTGACCTATTTAAAAATTAATGTCCATTACTGAAGAAAATAATATTTTAAAGTATTTTATTCTTTCAGAAAGGCAGAGAAGCATGCAGCATGATAAAGCCATTCATCATAGTCAGCTTAACATTGGCAAAGCTCATACAAAGCCCAGGCTCTGTGGAAGATTTCATGGTCAATTAGGTAAATACATGTATAAAATGGACCCAGCACAGAAGATCATGAAACCAATTACTGATCATGTTTAATTTCACCCCTCTAAGTCCCAGAAGTAATTTTTCCTCTTACAGTTTTAAAATATCCAAATAAAATGTACAATTAACATTTTTAACACTATAGAGAGCCTCACAATATTTTATAATGTGAAGTCAATTATATTGAAAATCTCGTTAGGTTCAGTCTTTTACATTACTGAGAGCTTTTTAAGAAACTCCAGCTAAGAGCATGTAGACTGGGTTCCAAGACAGAATGAGGAACATAAGTGTACAATTTTTATTATGTATTTTTCTACTTGAAATACAAAATTGAGGCACATGGTTAGTTGTCTGGATTTGTGCAAGATTCAATTTATATTATGGAAAACTTGCTGACTTCCATTCAGAAGCATTCTGTCCTACTATTTTATGCATGTCTGTATTCAAACAAGAACAGTATTAAGTGAACCTTTTATATTTTAAATATTCAAGAGTTTTATATTCAAAATTTCTTCTCTTACTATCAAACTAGTTTGCCTAAAGGCAAGGTAAGATCAAGTTAGACTCTCAAAGGTAGAATTAAATTTTATCATGACATCCATCATAATATACAGTTTGCTTAATATGCAAATATGGAGTATCTGGATTCAGAGAATAAAGGACTTTTAGGTAGTATGTGAAATCCAAGGGACTACTTTTATAGGATAGATACCTTTTAAATTTACATTTCCATCATTTTAATGAAAACACGGGATAAACAAATTATAATAGAAATGTTTTAAGTTACATTTTCAATTCAATTTCATTCCTTCTGCATTATTTTTCATGGCAGCTTTTTATTTAAAACTAATAAAAACAGGAGAGGAGAAATAAAATTAATGTACACTGAAGAAACCATTACCTCAGCCATTTTGGAGAGCTCCATCCAGTCATTTTTGTTGTAACTGCACATGATGCTAGCAATCACAATCTTTAAAAAGAAAAAGGCAAGAACATAAGTTCAAGTAGGTGGACTGTTATGCACAAAGATATAATAATATTTGCATACTTGAAGGAATTAGATCTTAAAGGAACCCTAAAACCTCGTAGGATGACAGCTCATGGTGCTGCATGGTGCTACTGACCCAGCTGATGGTGCTACTGGGAGTGGTTTCGCTCAGATTTTTAGACAGAAAGAAATGCACACAAACACATTCATAGTATAATGCTAAACTATGTTATAAAAATTTGTTTTTCTGTTGGCAACTAATCATTAAAAAGAGTAGGTTACTGCCATAAAGCAAAAGGTGACGTTTAGAGCTTCAGACATATGTTAGAGATTTTTTCATTTACCATTTGAAAACTTGAGCAAGTTATTTAACTTTTCTGATACTCAGCATTTTTATTTCTAAAATGGAGATAATAATACTTATTTTGCCAACCTCAGAAAGTGCCAGTGTTAATTATGTAAATGTGTGTATAAATTTGTTTATATGAAAATGTTGTCTAAATTCTATAATACAATAAAATGTTTATGAACATAATCACTGGAATAGCTAAATAGTTTGAAGCTGTGAGAAAGAAAAAAATAATTCTGCCCTTCAATCACATCTTCATAATGCATTGTTCTTTTAAATTTTATTAAATTTTTCTTTAATCACAGTCTTATAGTAATCCTGAAATGAAGGCCATATGGGTTAATAGTTACTGATACCTGCTCTACAGTGAAAATGTCAAGGTTGAAACCTTGACTCTGACACTTACTGGGTGGCCTTGGGCAAAGGATTTAGTTCCTGGATTAGAGAAACATGGAGAAGTAATCTATATTGTCACCTAGAAAATCCAATTTATTATCTAGAAAAGTAATAAAAGAAATTGCTAAGATTTATAGAGCTCTTATGGTGTGTTAGGAACTCTTTTACTATATTAACTTAATCATCCCCAACCTCCTTCTCCCCATTTTGCAGATGAACATGTCCAGCTCTTGAGGTATAAAATCATCCTGCTCTTAAGGAGAATAGGACTCAGACCCAGGCAAAGTGATAAGAGTCTGTGCTTCTCACCACTAGCTTCTGCTGCCCTAACGTAAGTACGCAATACATGCCAGTGATTATTTTTTACTATTTCTATTCAATTGTGAGACTGAGACACCAAGAATTTATGCCATGCCCTAAGTCACAGTCTCATATCAGAGTCCCCTAAACGTCACTATGTTCTCACCATATACAGCTCTTTTTTTGTATACATAGAAAAAACCCACAGGTATCTAAAGGTCAGATGAATGTTTTCATCACTGAGAGATGGGTAGAAGTTGTGTTCATATTACAGAATTCTGAAAACCAGCAAGAGAAGTCTTTCTTTAAAGTTGGGTTAGTTTGCTCTCTCCTGGAAGACTGTAGACTGTGGAAGTGAGAAGCTCTGTATCATTCATCATTTTGTCTATAATAATTATCGTGGTGTTTAGCACAGGGAAAGAACTGATGGAATGATGACATAAATAAGGTTTCTAAAGGTTTAGGAGCCGAAGGCCGGTTTATCAGCTTACACTTTTAATAAAATTAAAGAGAAATAGATATCACAAGTTAGGGAAGGGTAAAGTAAATAATTGGTGAAAAATGCTGGCAAATTATTACATGAGTAGGAGCGAGGAGTGATCAGAGCTGAGGTGGTGTTCTTGGTGATACAGGACTGGAGAACTGCAGGGAGCAACTATGAAAGAGATGCAAGAGCTGCCTCTGACTGACTAAGAAAATCCCAGACCATTAGTTAGATAAAAGCAGACCAATGTCTAGGAATATGGAAGTCAGGAGAAACAGCAGATTTAAATAGATCCTTTAGAGAAAGAAAAGTAAAAGTAGATGATAAATAATATAGGAAAGATCAGAATGTCTAATTATTTTTGCTTGAGTTTAGGATTACAATGAGGCAGCAACTTTTGAGAATTTGAGAGATAAATGTACAAATGTTTGTTCCGTGACCTTTTCTCTAGTGGCCAAAAGAAAGTGAAAAGTCATATTCTAAGCTTCATTTACAAGCAGAAAAGAATCACTATGCAACTGCAGTGAGAGATGTGATGTTCCTTGTGCCATTTTCAAGTAATCTTGGAACTCAGGATCACCTCCCTCACTTTCCAGCCAGGAAGGGGACCAAGGAGGAATATCAAAGTGGACACCCGATCGTCTAGGACTAAATTTAATACCTCCTGGTATAGCTGTCCTGTGCATGAAAGGGAAGGAGGAGGAGAAATTAAGTATCCCATTGAAAGGAAAAACTGGGATGAAGGCTAGAAGCAGATGACAAATTCCTATTGTTTCCACTGGTCTCAAAATAGGATAAGTTAAAAAAAAAAAGCTAAGAAATGTGGGGGCTTATAAAGATTTAGGGAATGGACAAAGCCCTGATACTTATTGCTAGAACTTCAAGGGCAGAATCAGAAGTGAAGATACAAACTCAAAAAAATATTTTAGCCATAAGGTACTAATTCACTTGTAAAATTAATAAACAATAGACAGGTTTTTAGGGAGTTCTATTGCATAAAACAGGATTAAAACAAAAACAAAACCAAGTACATAAAACACCTCTGAACATGACAAAAGAATCCACAAATTTATATTCCTGTGTACGCATGAAGTGGCTCCTCAATTGCTGCAGCTATACCTTGTGTGTCTTCTGCACCACATGCTTCTTAGGGTGTTCTGGAGAACAATAAGGGGGGTCCTTCCAGTGGACTGGACCCAGAGGGGCTGATGGACTGATCAAAGAAATTCTTTGTTAGGGAAACAATGTTTACTATCACTGACAGCAGGATATGATATATACTCTGAACTAGGGACTAACATTGTTCCTCCTTTCTAAATGACAATTTCAATTTCGATAACACTATACTTGCTTCAAATTTATATTGATTGTGCCAAAGCTGGTTAAAATTATCATTTGCCCTACAGGTTGCTGAGAATCACAAGGAGCTACAATTGGGCTTGATAAAGAAAAGAAGTAAATATCACCCAGAGGATTGTCCTGGACATCAAGAGCATCAGTACATGTGGCTCCAGTGGCCAGTTGTGATTGGGGCAGCATCGTGCTGAGGAGGGGTTGATCATGGGTAGGAGAGATGCACTACGTTTAGCAGAGGCAAGTGTAGTGATGTGTTCCAGGTTCAGGCAGCCAAAGCACCGCTCTATTCTTCTTTCTGACTTCTGAAAACAGATTCTACCTTCTTTCCCCAAAAGATGGGAGAGTAACTCAGGCTGGGGTAATCATAGGGATTGGTTACTCTTCTACCAAACTTCTTCTGGGAAAGTGAAAGACCTCTCTTTTATTGGTCCCTGAATGAGACTGAAATGTGCTCTTAGGTGCTAGTGACCACTGACTCTTCACTTATTCACCACCTTATGGGACAAGATCTTTCCATGTTGGAGCCATTTATGAATCCTTTGCCTCATGAACACATCAGCACATATGAACTACTGAACACTACTTTTGAACTTAACAAAGTCTAAGTTGTATTCTGATTTCTTTCACTTTTAGTCTTAACCATTACTACTGTAAAACAAAAACTGCCACATTTGAATTACCTTCCTAAGTGTGTTTTTTTATAGTCTAAGTAAAAAGAAAGGAACAAATAACTTAATACCTCATTTAAAACATGATAATTAGTCTTTGCATGTTAAATATCTTCATCTAAATCCAAAGGAAGGTTTGTAAAAATACACAGTGCTGTTCTACTTCAGAGGAATCAAAATGAGTAAAAAGTATTTTACTTTTTATTTAAATACATAGAGAATTTTCAGAGATAGGCTAAAGATATTAACAATAAAAGGACACTGAGCATAACTTAATCTCTCTTTGATGATTAGAAAGTCCTGCACTGTTTTGCTGTACTAGGTTTTAATCAAGCAAAAGAAGACAGGTTATTTTTTCTCTATAAAAAAAAGAAAATTGATGGATATTTTATATTATGAAATATTCATTGTTACTAGAAATGAACATCCAATGAAACATATTCGTAAATCAAAATAATCTTTCTCTACATCAGTATTTCCCTTAATTTCTGCTATTTCTTTCTAGTGCTCCATTTTTTATGGCCCATACTTTAAAGCATTATTGAATCAAGTGGTATGAAAAGCCAAATGCTACATAATATTTGAGCTTTGTCTGTCCTCCATCTTATGAAAGTCTGGTTAAACACTAAGTAAATCAAATTCCCACTATGGTGATCACTAAATGAAACACAAAAGAAATTTAACACATTGAATTAGCTGGACAAAAATGCTTATATTCCCAGCTACTCAGAAGGATGAGGCAGGAGGATTACAAATTCAAGGCTAGCATGGGCAACTTAGCAAGATCTGTTTCCAACAATTTCTAATAATAACAATTTAAATATCTGTGGATATAGCTCAGTAGTGGAACACTTGCCTACCACAGGTTTAATCTCCGGGACAGGGAGGAGGAAAGAGACATTGGCTTAAAGTTTTTTCTCATTCGGTATTCCTTGAGCCTCTACTATGTGCCACTAACCATTTCTGCTCAGCAGTGAGAAAGAAAACAGAAAAAGTACCTACCTTTTGGAGTTTACATTTTAGCAAGACAAAAATCAAGGAAGAACAGTACATTAATATCGAATAAGAACAGTACATTAATAGATCAATTTCTAGGTCAACACTATTGTTACGAAGACAGCAATAGAGGAAATGGTGACAGAGAATCTCCAGGGTGCACAGAGTTATATCAAATGGACAGCAGGTGAAGAGCTCAGCTGAGAACTGAGAAATGAGGAGGACTTCACAATGAGGAATGGAATGGGGAACTAAACTAAAGCTAAGATTCTAGGTGGAGATAACTGCATAATGGTCCTTCAATTATTGACTCAAACTTTTGGGATGTAGACAGTTTACTAAATTGGAAGAAAGCATGGTGAAGAAACTATAAGGTGAATATAGAAAGGTTCAATTTTTATATATTACACATAGTAAATATCCCATTGGTGATGGCATGAATTGTTCCATTGGATACATAAGCCTAGAATTCACTAAAGAGCTTAAAAGTGTAAATTAAGAGGAGTTCCACATATAATGGCATTTAATATAAATCAGGTAGGGGATTTCACAGGGGGAAAGGAGTAAGACAAATAAAAAACAAAGGGTCAAGGACTGACCTGGTATGACAGTTTTATACCAAGAGAGGAAAGTGTTCTAAAAAATAAAAGAGCAACCAGAATGACTCCTTTTGAGTGCATGAAATGGAAAAGGTCCAGATACGTCAGTACAGAAACCACTATTAACTTTTTCAAAAGGGATTTAATTGAAACAACAAGGACAACAGACTGGAATGAGGTGAATGAATAGAATAAGAAGAGGTAGAGAGGTGATATATAAATCTCTCTCGAATAGTTTCTTGGAATAACTAAAAGAAAAATGTGGAAACAGATAAAGGTTTATGGGAGGTCCAGTGAGAGATTCATTCTTTTTTGTTTTTTTGGTACTGGGAATCGAACTCAGGGCCTTGCACTTGCCAGGCAGGAGCCATACTGCTGAGCTACATCCCCTGCCCAAGAGATTTATTCTTAATGATCTATATTTGACTATGTTTTTAATGCTGGTGAAATGATCTGTAAGGAACTATTGAGAAGGCAAGAGATGATGATGAATCCAGAAAAGAGCAGGACATTGTTTCAAGTGTAATAGGGTTGAAAGAAAGTGTGTGTGTGTGTGTGTGTGTGTGTGTGTGAGAGAGAGAGAGAGAGAGAGAGAGAGAGAGAGAGAGAGAGAGAGAGAGAGAGAGAGACAGAGACAGAGACAGAGACAGAGACAAACAGAGAAAGATATTGATTTGATAGAAAAAAGTGAAATCATTCTGCCTGGCATTTATTTCTTTTTATTATGAAATAGGGGATAAGTTCTCTTGCTGAGAGAAAAGAGAATTAGGGACAGAGATTTGGAACTATGAGGAAGAGATGAAAGTAAGAAATATTTATCAAAGAAAGTGAAAAAGCACATTTATTAGATTAAGGTATAATTGGTATAGATTATTATAAATGGATAGATTATGGTATAATTACCAGGTCAGTGTTGATAATAATTTTTGGAAATAAAGACTAATTACTGAAAATGAAAGTTCAAGATAATTTATAAAATTATCTTGGAACTCAGGTTATATGGTCAAGCATAAAATATTGGATGTACTGAGTGCTTTATACTTGAGACTTAGCTTATCAAGGTTCTTTTTGTTTTCTTCATATTTTTCATTTTTATTTTTTCTTCTTAAATCCTTTTATTGGTACATTTTAGGTATACAATCTGTTTACATTTATCATTGGGTGCTTGTACCTATAAATGATGTATCTTGGTTCTTATTTTTTCCCCATTACCAGTGTGCCGTTCACCCCCTCCACCCTTCCCTATTTACATAGACTTTGTTTCCATTTTTTTTTCTTTTCTCATAATTTTTCCTTTTTTTCCTTTCCTTTCCCTTTCCCCTCCCACCACCCCTACCCCTTTAGACCTTTTCTTCCTATTTCAAATTACTAATTAATTGTTTTAATCATTTTAACCCTTATTTACACTTTCAGTCTCTCACACTAGAGAAACTATTCGGTATTTACACGTGTGTCTTATTTATTTCACTTAAGAGTATGGCCTCAATATGCATCCATTTAGCTATAAATG
>NW_004624742.1:24079-88959 GCF_000247695.1 Heterocephalus glaber | reverse complement strand
TATATTGTCGTTATCGTTATTGTTTGTTTTTGTTTTTTGTTTTTGTGAGACAGAGTCTTGCTAGTTCAGGTTGAATTTGAAGTCATTATGTAGCCCAGGCTGCCCTCAAACTCATTCATGGCAATCCTCCTGCCTCAGTCTCCCAAGTGCTAATAACTGCTATTTATTTAATATAACAGCATTATAAAATCTGAAGCATTGAGTATTTTAATCAATTAGAACGAGGCAAAAAAATACCCTCTAGAATAATTTTACTTTGGAGGCAAATTATGGTTCTGAACCTTTTGAGTTGTTCACAAACACTTCCAATTGGCCTATCATTTAAAGGACAATTTTTGTGTCTTTCCCTCGACCATACCTAAACAAGTCATCCTAGTAGAAGACCATAAATGCCTGTGATGAGGATTTTAGTCTCAGATGCAGCCTATGTCCCTTTATGTCTCATAAATTCTAATGCATTTTCACAAGCGTGATCCTGAATGCCTATTCATTGAAAAGGTTTACCATATGCTACATTTGTCAGTGACCAAGAACAAAGGGCAAATGATCCCTGGCCTTGTATTGGGAACAAAAAGCATAAAGCAAAACAAAAAAACTCTTACATTTTTTGCTAAATAAAAGAATGAAAGCGGATCGTAAAGGCTGAGTGGAAGCTTCTTCAGGCACCATGCTGTTTTTTCTTGAGAGAAGTATTCAATGAGGGACAGACCCGAAGAAAGGAGATACAATTATAGCAGACCTTATGTGTCACTCAGTCCATCCTTTCCCTGGTAAAGAACTGTCACTATGGTATGGCATGAAATGTTTCCATCATTTGCTTTGAAAGTGAAGGGTTTTTTTTTTTTTGCTATCTAGGAAGAATTAACAATAGAGTAAGTAGTTATGATCAAGAGATTTCTGAAGAGAAGGAGGAAGCTCCTGATGATTCTTAGTTATGCCTCTAACTCAGGCTAAATAATTTCCTCCTCTTTTCTTTATATTTAGTGACTTGAGCTGTTGTTCCTAATTAGTTACTAGTCAGCTAAGCCAAAGAGACTGACAGCAATTGCAAAATACACAGCATTCAACCTGTTACATGCAAATAATATATACTTACAGAAATCATGTACAGATTATATACAAACTTTACATGTATACTTTCCCCTACACCAACTACTTCAGGAATTCCACTATTGAATATTCACTTAGAAGTTCAAATTATACAGCAAAAAAGGAAAAAGAAACAAAACAAACAAAATCCATATTAAATGTTTGTAAGTTTGAAAGGAAAAATATTAATATGTAAATTTAAACTTATAATTTTGTCCCATCTAGGCTAATAACTTTTAAAAAAATAATAATTTATTATAATTAGTCTGTCAGTTAGTTACCAATTTTGGTTGAGTTGAGTTTCACAATTTCTGTTAAAGGAGTCATCGTATCAAAGTACCATTATTAGAAAATAAGCCATAGGTGAAACTTATTAAGGAATGTTAGCCAATCATGATTTTAGAGATATCCCAGAAAATTTTTCACTGAAAGGAAATTAGTGGCTGCATTTCAGGTATTAAAGGACTCACACAGTTTTGGCCTGATGGTAGTTTCATGGTGTTAGTTCTCTGATATGGATCAAAAGGGACATAGTAGGAAGTTAACTTAGCCTTTTAACTCTTGGTGCAAGATGTTCACTTGCTAAAATTAGTCTTACCTTAATCATGTTTATTCTTTTCATGTAGAATTACTTTGGTGCACCCTATTTCTTACTATCTCATTATACATTTATGGAGAAAGTTATATTGTTCACTAAATTTGCTATAGCTATAGAATTTCCAACAGTCAAATCTTTCTAAGTGCCAAATATTTTCAGTGAAGCCCGTATCTTTCTAAGCTTCCTTTAGAATAGTTTCTTTCTCTGGTTTGGCTTTGGATCTGGCTTAAAGGATCAGCTTCTTATCTACGCATCATAAATAACATTGTCAGTGAATTTTTCTTAGGATAGCCACTTACTAAAACAGGTACCTTATTTTTTTTTAATCTTTATCAATTTTCCTTATTTTTGAGCTAAAATTCACTTATCAAATTAAAAATCTATGGGCCAATAGCATGGCAGTTTAAACTACTTTCCACCTCACTGAAACATGACATCTGATAAAAGGAGGAGAGGTTTATTTTGCCTCAGTTTCTAGGGGTTTTAGTGTATAGTTGGCTCCCTCCAGGGCAGAGTGGCATGGCAGAGGTGCATGGTGAGGACATCTCAGGAAGGTTGCTCATGGCATGGAGGTAGGCTAGCAGAGAGAGTCAAGGAAGGGGCAAGGAAGGATGACAAGCCCTTCTAGGCCACGGCCTCTTGACTTGCCTCCTTTAACCAGGGTCCACCTCCCAAATTACATTTAGCTCTAAACTCATCAGTGTACTAATCCTGATTTTTAGCATGCCCCCATGATTCAATTACCTTCTAAAAGCCCCACCTATGAGCTCATGAGGCTTTGGGGGCACATCTACATACAAACCATAACATACAGCTGTTTTTATTGCATATACAACCACCCTTCATGAAGCTATGAAGGAGAAAAACAATAAAAATAAAATAAAACCTTCCTTATGGTAAAAACAATCAACCAAACTAAAACAAAACAAAACATAGTAATCTCTAGGACACTCAATGAAGAAAAAAAAAAAAAACAACTCCAGATTTGTCAAAGACTTCCTCGGGCTGGGGATTTAGCTCAGTGGTTCCACCGCCTTGCCTTGCAAGGTCCTGAGTTTGATCCCCGGTACCAAAAAAAGTACTGTGCATTCTGAGTTGTCTATATTTAATACTTACCAGGAATATGGTATTTCCTTTCCTTATTAATGAAGTTTTCCCTCCTGACATCCCTGCTCTATCACACCTTTAGCTAATACGGATTGTTACATAGTTTATTAACCTGCGTGTGTGTGTGTGTGTGTGTGTGTGTGTGTATTTATTATTGTAATATTACTGCTTGTATGAGTATGGCTTGTGTGAAATAAGTAATTTTATTACTATTTTTTATGTATAATTTGTTCTATCTCCTCAACAGCTTTACACCCTTTTGTTGGTGAGAGGACAATTTCTTATATTCTTTACTTTCCCATGTATGGTATCTTAAGTGTGTATTAGCTATATTCCTGATTAGTAGAGATGGCAACTATTAAATTGCACCTGCCTTACTATAAAAAGAGGAAATGAATGATTAACTTAGCAAGAGGAACACAATAATACTGGTGCTTAAAGATAATTGATTTTTTTCAGTTCTTATTTTGTTAAAATTTGGTATTAAACCACTTTTTAGCAAGAATCTGAAAAACATGTCTTTTTAGAGAGTCTTTTCCAAAGAAGAAAATCTGATTCCTTATATCTCTGAAAGGGCTTCAAACTGTGTCATTCCATTTACCTACAAGAAATAAAAATCATATGAATTAATCTCTCATTCAGGTAATGTGGTACTGGTACGGAAACCCCCCCGTCTTGTCAATAGCTCATGGAGTGCTGTAATTTGAGATGGCTGAAGGAGATGCATGCTGTGATGGTGCATGGTGTTGGATCCTTCCAGAATCAATGAATGAGAAAATGCTACACTCTCTGATTTTCCCTAATCTACTAGATATCAAATGTTTGGACTACTTTCATTTTCAACTTTGAAAATGCTGTTTTGTTTTAGCTCCAAGGTATACAGCAACATCTTGCCAATAGAAATAGATCTTAGGGAACTTTGAAGCTCCTGACATACCACTTCTCTTGAAGTACTTCTGCGGCAGTCAGCAGTTGGCATTGCATGTGGTGGGAAGGTTCACATTATTCTTAGTGAGACAGAAAAACATTCTATCTGGAAATCATTAGGGATCCATGGCCTATAAAGCTATTTGCAAACATGATACAATTTTAAACAAATGTGAAATTATTGCCCCATTTATCTCTGGGATGACAGGATTAATCTCCTTCCTCTAGGATATTCTAACTCCAAAGTGCTTTCTCAAATCCCCTTTAGTTAGGCAGTAGCTTCATCTCCAATCTATAGGATTTCCTTTTGATCTATATTTTTCTAAATTTAGCTCTCAGTATTTACCCTCAAATATAATGTAGCCACACAAGTATTAATTCATCAATCTCTAGGTTGTATGTGCAAAGATCTAAAGCCGGGTAAAGTTTGATTACTATCTCTAGCGTTTGTTTTTCATTATTGTTATTTATTATAATGACTGTTATTATAAGTAAGTGATTGGGCTGGGGATTTAGCTCAGTGGTTCTGCCACCTACCTCATAAGTGCAAGGTCCTGAGTTTGATCTCCGGCCCCCCCCCAAAAAGTGATCTACTTTTTTCCAGTAGTGGGAACTGAACCTCAGGCCTTTGCACTCAACTACATCCTCAGCTTTTTTATTTTGAGACAAAGACTCCCTAACTGTTAAATGACCCATTTGAGCTTGAACTTGTGATCCTCCTGTTTTAGCCTGCCACTGTTCTGTGATTACAGTCATGTAACACCATACCTGGCTAAAATATATCTGCTTAAACGTTAGAAGGGCGACCGTATGATGTAATTTAAGAACACACCCTTCCACATTCCATATCTGTAGACCATGGATAAGTTTCACACCTGTTAGGTAAGTGCCTAAGCTCTGTAAGCCTCCTTCTCCTCACCTGTAACACGAAGAGAATAATAGATACCTGGTGCAAGATTGAGCTAGTTTTTAAAGAATTTCTACTCATTTGTCTCTATTGCTATTTCTTAACCTTATCTTCCTTCCTACTTTGATAACTGTCTTTTAAAGTGATAAACAGAAAGCACTCAACAAATGCCAGCTAGTTCTGCCTCTGCGATTCTTTGAAATTTCACATATTTCTTCTACTAAAATACTACACTATAGATGTAAATTTAAATTTCAAAAAAATAACTTGCTATAATATATGCTTTTTAACTCTAGGATTATATGACCTGAATGGTTGAAAGGAATATAATAAATACATTTCAACAAAGCTATATATAGTACACAGAATATTCTTTAAATAACCATATTGTATTGCCCAGCATATTTGATTTTGACTTTACTTTACTATGCTGTTTTCACTTCAATATTTTCAAGAGTGAAATACAAATATGCTTCTTATTAAAACCTACCTAGAACATCAAATCCCATGCAATATGAGTGTTAACCATTGTAAACCCTGTCGTGTCTCTGAGAAGCAGAGGAATTATCTTGTTATCAATTTAATAATGGAACATTGAAGTAAATGATGCCATCCAATGACACCAGTAACTCTGTCTCTCTGGGGAAATTCATGTCTGTGAGAACTGTCAATCTAGACAGATATGGGCATATTAAACATATTCCCTTCAATCCATAAATCTACCCTTTCTGGGATCCCTTAATAAAAAGATTCCTTATTTTGATAAAGACAAGCTATGCAGAGTGTCTTGACATTACTGACTTATAATCCCTTTATCTTTAAAAAAATCTGTGGAAGGGCTTAGAATATAATTTAATAAAATTTCTCCTTTTTTTCTTTCAGCCTAACTTACACATAAATATGTTTCTGAGGACTTAATGAATGAAGTATCCTGAATAACACAGGCAGATGGAGGTGGGGTGGATAATAATACATTTATTTCCACTATTTGCTTTGGGAAGTCATCTGCAAAACACAGCTAATATCTTTGTCATTTGGCATTAAAACTGCTACTAGTTCTAAAAGACTGACTTAAGATACTGCTTATATTAAAATATCATTCATTTTCCCATGGGAAAATATGATATGAAAAGTAAAAATTATAAACATATTTATAAATCAGATATATAGTAATAGAAAATATTGAAAGCTTTAGCAATACAAAAGTGTATACAGAACAAGAAGAAAGGAAAAAGTTCTATTGCATTATGAGTACAAAACTACATACTATTATCTTAGATTGCTGGTTTAGGATAAATTGCCCTAAGGGACACAGATTTTTGTTAAAGCCAAAAAGCAATGACACTCACCTAAGGACTGAAAAAAAAAATCAAATATATATTGGTAAGGGGAAAAGAAATTCAAGATAGAAGCAAGGATTGTAAAATGACTCATGAAACAGTCAAGTGATTTCAAATACTTTCTCCCCTCGCTCCCATCTCTGACAATAATATTCCAGGGTAAAGACTTGGCCTCCTTATTGCGAGATGATTTGACTTAGTCTCATGCAAATACCTTCTAGGCAAACCAGCTGGATATTCTACAGGCCTCAGAAAGTCCAGGTACCAAAATCAAACTCATCATCTTCTCCAAATATGTCTCTGAGTTTATTTTACCTCTTTTGAATGGGACCATCAAACACACAATGGCTTAAATAACTGAAAATTGTTCTATAATACTTCCCTCACCCCTTATGCACTAAACCCTATCCTTGCACCACAAATAATTCTCATCCCTAATACTTCTAACACCTGTGTCATTAAAGCATCTCACCTTTCCCTGGTCCATCACACCTCTATCATTCAAAGTGTGCTTACTTATTATCAAATCATCCTATAGACCTGGTATCTAATTGGAGATATACTATGACTTCAGTTATCACAGCTATGTCATGAGGTAAGCACCCATATTCCTATTTCAACGATATCTTTAGAAATTAAAAAAATGGTTAAGTGTTAAATACTTGAAACAGGTTTTCAAAACAGTATTATGATTAAAAACCTATGTCCAACCTGTCTCTGCTTCCAGGCCTTTTACATAAATATGAGCACTGTTACTGTGGTTAATCTCTCTAAATTTAAATATTTTATACCAAAGAGATAATATAATGTTCTTAAAGTTTAACTTTAATTCCAAAAGTTATCTTGGAGATTTGTTAAATCAGTCTCTATGGATATGTATTTTTTTCTAGTTTTTTAAAATTTAAAAAAAGCACTATAAACTTTTTTCTACACATGTTGGAGATTATAATTATTGATATGATCTAATATCAAAAAGATTTTGGATACACTCAAACTTTATTGTTGCTATGGTCATACTGCTTTGTAGAAAGGGCACATTAATTTATAATTCCACTAATAGCATACGAAAATGCACATTTTAATGTATTCTCGTATACTCACAAAATTCCTGGCAGGCAACAGACAACACACCCAATTTTGCATAATTTGAGTGAATATTAGTAAACTCACTACTTACAAACATGTAGGCTTGTGTAGGAAAACTCCAAGGAATAGTGGGGGACGCTGGGAGACCCATGTCATCACACACCCAGAGGGCAGGTGAAAGGGTGAAAGGGCCATCAGACAGGTCCCAAAAGTTCAGGGGCATCCATAGTCACTGCAGACAACGAATGGAGAGAGCCCTTGCTTTCCAATCTCTCTGTTCTAATCCTCACTAACCCCAACTAAAATCCAGGGGGCAAGGTGACAAAGTGATACAGGTCAGTCTTCTAGAAAAAGTCACTGTGTGGAAGGGAGGAGTGGATCTGAGCAGCAATTTGAAGCTGTTGAGATCATCTTGTAATTATCCGGAATAAAAAATCAAAAGGATCCTATGCACAATGTGGAATTATCCTGCCATGTTGGTTTCTGACTATTATATGCTCCTTTGCTAATGAGTTTTATTATTTCCCTTCATGTTTCCCTTCTATCAAATTTCTTCAGAGTCCCTCAGGGAATCTGCAAGCAGGATTATATCTTTTCCTTGCATAAAATTCCTGTGTAGTTCTGCAGTTCTCCATAGTTAGGGTTATGGATACTGTAAAGTTTAGGGCTAGGGCCTTTCATAATTGGAACTGTACAGTCTGAGGTGTCTCTCCAGCCACCATACATGCTACCTTCCCATCTGTATTTGTCACTTAAGGAGTATTTGCGCGATACGTATTTTGCATTTGTGAATAATTGACTCATAGTTGCATGGGACTGCATGTTCTGCCAGCAAAGCCCACGCTTCCTTTGCCCACATGGTTATATCCTAGTCAGAGTCATGCCTCAACACATTGCTCAGGAGTCCCCTCCTTTGGGAGTCCCTAACAAACTCTCTCTTGTGCCCATTAGGCACTTAGTACTCTCAATTCTTGTGTGAAAATGTGTTTTCATGTGAGAAAAAAAAAAAATATATATATATATATATTTATTGGTACTGGGGATCTAACTCAGGACCTTATGCTTGCTAAGCAAGCGCGGTGCCAATGAGCTAAATCCCCAGACCGACAGTATATATTTCTTACCAGCACAAAATTTTCTGATCCTGTTTACTTGCTTCTCTCCCCCTTTATAATGTGACCAACATAACAATAGGGCTTTCTTGCTTGCTAACATTACCCAGATCTCTTTCTGTACATAGCACTGACTCCTATGTTTGATGGCCTAGGGATCAGTCCTGGAATCTTCATCAACTTGCTATGTGTATTTGATAAAAGCCCCTTAATATTTCCAATTTTCTCAGTTGTAAAATGGATGCAGTAATAGTGCTAATGACTTGGCAAATACTAACATTTTTTTTTTTTTTTTTTTTTTGGTACCAGGATCCAACTCAGGACCTTGTGCTTTTGAGGTAGGCGCTGGAACCACTGAGCTAAATGCCTGGCCCAAATATTAACTCTTTTAACCTCACAACAACCATAAGTTATTACTCGCCAAGCCCTTAGTACTATGTCTGGAATAAAAGTGCTCAAGAATTGTTAGTTATTAATCTTTTTAGCTCCAGAATCATTAGGTATGATACCTAAGATTTCATTTCTAGGAGTTAGAGTGGTATTATTTGCATGAAAAGCCATTAAATTTCCTTGGAGAAATAAGAAAATGTTTTGGATATGATAGTAAAACTCATTAAAAGATCAAGTTTAAGATTTCTGCACTAAGAAAAGAAACAAGTGGTTGTCCAATCCTCTGGAGGACTGAGAAACATGAGAGTGTGTTTATTCATTACCTAACCCACAGCAAACAAGAGTGCCTAGCACATGATAGGTGGTGATAAATATTTGCTGGAAGATAGTATGTGTCTTTGTTTGAGATACAAGCTGCTAATCAGAATAGACTACTGCTATGGCCTGAAGTTAGAGATGGGCCTCTAGTCAAAGTTAAAAGGAAGGATTATTGTAACTCCTCAGGAAGATAGAAACATACCTTTCAAAAAATGAGGCCATACACTTTGAGGATCTTAATGACTATTATCTCCCATGGAAAATTCTCCCTATGTTTTGAAGATCTCATGGCAACAGCAGTAGAAAGAATGTTTCCAAGAGCAGAAGCAGGGGCAATTGCTGACAGAAGGAAGGTTCTGAAATGGAGTGAAATAGTGGGACAGGTAAAACCCAAGCCTCGAAAGACAAGAACAGGGCAACAGACTAGGAGCTGGAGGATAGGAGCTCTGTAATAATACTGCATGCTGGTTCAAACACCTCTGAAATTGCCATTTATTTCTACACTATGTGTTTTCTCTGGGGAAAGAAAGAGCTATAGAATTATCTTCACTGATAATCATCAGTGGTATTACAAATAAACTTTAAATTATTCACCAATATTAAATTTAGAAACTATTTTTACATTATTATAGTATTAGTATAAATATTAATGTTTGATATTTTCTATTTAAAATGTACAATGTTTAAAAAAAATAGAACATTTATTAGGAAGAGTTTTATAGTTAAAGAGAAGAGAGTTTTCACAATTTGGTTGTTTAACCTTTATCAAGAAAACATGGAAATAAATAAAGAACTTCAGAAGACAAATAACTAAATTAGAGGGGTAAGGAAGGTCACTGCTGTGATTTAGATCTAAAATGTTCCCCCAAATTCTCATGTGTGTGAAAAGTGGTAGGATCACAGGGGCACTATACTCATCAGTGAATTCATCCACTGATTGAATTCATCCAAGGTTGAAAGTGCTGTTAGGAGGCTGGGTCTGGTTGGAGGTGGGTCCTTGGGGGATGATCTGGAAAGGTGTATTCTTGTCCTTGCCTCCTCTCTTTTCTTTCTGCTTTCTGACTGCCATGGGTTGAGCAATTTTTTCCTCTACCATGCTTCTCTGCCATTCTTTTCCTGCCTTGGAACCAGCCAACCAGGCCTAAAACCAAGAGCTAAAACAGACCTCTGCTTTAAGTTATAGGTGTTGGGTGTTTAGTTCCAGCAATGACATGACTGAGACAGTCACATTTTCAGACTTCTCTAATAACATGTGCACACTTGACTGGAGGTTATGGTAAGCTAACCTAGGAGAAGACCATGAATATAACAAACTGAAGGAGAGGTGAAGAAATATAGCTCTTGTGAACATTTATTTCTGTGATCTGAGTTTCAAATGTCATATTTCCTACCTCCATGATGCTGCTGAGTCTTTGTCATTTTTTACATGCTGCAGGTCATAATAGAGATCTTGAGGACAACACAGGTAGTAGACCTCTGGTATTTCTGAGCACGTAATATGTGCCAGGAATCGGACTGGGTATGGCATATACATGTTTAGTATTCAGATAAACAAATAAGATACAAGCATACTTCAAGCTCATGTTCTAATGGAAAAGAGAAATATTCAAGGGACACAGCAAAGTGATACAGTACTAAAAAGGTGGTAAGTGCTGCAGAAAGATTCCTATGCAAAACAAAAGGAGGGAAGGAAGGAGTAAGGAAGGAAACAAGACACAGGGACTTACTATGGCTCACCCTGTAATGTGTCCATGTTAAAGTGATATGAAAGTGGAAATCTGATCGATAAGTTGAAATTTCTCTGGGTGAAGAATGGCTTAATTCAAAGTATTCTGAATACATGCATTTAGGCTCAGAAGCAGTGAGAATGAGGCATGTTTAAATACATTTTAGAAAGCAAACATTATTGGATATAATGACTAAGCATGAAAAGTAATGAAATGCTGTCAGGGAAGCAGGCGGTAGCCACTTTAAAATGTTGATCCTAGCAAGAGAAAACTATATTGTGATAATTTTATTAGGGATACAGAACAAAACTATCCAGCTCTCCTATGCTCCCCATATGCCCATTTTCTTCAACTTGAAGACAGAGTTGAACAGCACTGAATTCTTGATTTTATTCAACTCTGTGAGTAACCACCATTCCCTCTAAGCTCATTTTTTGTCAGGTTCATAGTCTGGCCAAGTGGAAGGAGGGCTGTGATTATGGCTATGTGGGGTGAGTGGAAGGAAAGCAGTAACTTCTTTTGTTCGTTCCCTTTCAGACCTGATATTATCCTAAAGAAGAGAGCGCAAAATGACACTGCATCCCTCCTGCTGGGAAGAGTGCAGAATTGGTCATGGGCAATTGTGAGCACTAAGCTGACATAGTACCCTGGTGACCCGAATGAGTTAATGCATTGTCCAGAAGCTCTAATTTACAACTAGGAAGAATTTGGGCATTGAGAGGCAGATTGAATAGGTCCATTTTTGCCCACTGTGATTTCATTGACAGGTCCAGTTTGTTCTGGTTTAAACTGACTCACCAAATCATGCACTTAGACAATTGAATCACCAACCCTTTGACATACTGTAGAATCTGTGCAATGTAACACAGCACTGTCACTTCAGGCTTCAGCTTAATGTGCCTTTACTTTCTAGTCCTCTTCTATTTTTTAGACATTTTGCACTAGAAAGCTTCTTTGACCCGGGTTTTAAAATAAGAAATTACTATTGTCATTCATTTTTCCATTAACCCATGAATACAAAAATTTGCCAATAAGCAAAACTAGATATGCAAGCACAAATAAGACTAGTCCTCCTTATTTCAAGATATCCAGTCCTTTACCACCCCAACACTTGTCATATCTGTTTGCAGTTTTGTGTAGAACTTTCTTAGGTATATAATATTTTATTTATTTTGTATCTACTAATGATAGACAATCCCAATAAAATCCAAAGCCCAAAATAATTTTTTTTTTGTATTTTTTGAGGGTCTCGCTTTGTAGTTCAGGATGGCCCTAAAGTCACGATGTAGCCCAGGCTGGTCTTGGACTCGCAGTGATCCTCCTGCCTCAGCCTCCCAAGTGCTGGGACTACAGGTGTGTATCACCAAGCCTGGCATCCAAAATAATTTTTAAAAAGACATTTCCAGAGTGGAGGTTGTTCATAAAAAAATTAAAAATGATATCTAGAACATTCTTAAATCTTTCAGCTCAAAGGATATGTGGATAAGGTTTTGCTACAGAAACAATGTTCAGGAGAATTACATAGTGTAGTCTAAAACATCTCCTAGCAGTGTGTGTGTGTATGCGTGCGCGCACATGCATGCACATGCATGCACAAGTGGGGTATGGTGGCTATGATGTTGTTGAAGATAGAAAAGAACCATCTCTTTCACCATATGAGTAGAAAAGACAGGTGAGAGTGGTAGCCAATATTATGGTAAATAAAACATAGACACATTATTGAGGCAAGAAATAGCAACAATGTGAGAATGAGACCTACTAGAATATGAAGAAAGCTTCTTTGTCCATTATTTAAATAAATATCACTAGAAATTTAGTACAAAAAATGGAAACTGATTATAAAACTATCTGTCTTTGTTATTCACTGTGCAGATATTAAAAGTGAAATTTTCTATAACAGTTATTACAAAATTTGATCTCAGTAATTGACATAGAATTCTTATGATATTCATAAGATCAAGGTTAAAGAAACATTCTCTAGACATCGATATAAACATGTATATTATATTTTGAATATTATATTTTGGATTCTGCTGGCCACAGTGAGCATTTCTGAATGATATTTTATTGAAGTTATGCTTTTCTCAGTTTTCCACAATATTCAAACCAACACAAATGGAGGGTCATAAGTATAACATTGTTAGTTTCTCACATTTTCTTTATTCTAATTTGTCTTGATGCACAAGGATTAAATAATTTACTTTTTAATATGTGAAGATTTTGCTATTAAAATACATGAAGTTATAACAATAAAATTGCATTCATGTAAAAATTACATAATGAGTATGTTCTAGAAATTTTATGGTACATTATGACTGTGCTGAAGGAATTTTATTATTAAAAATTGACCAAAAATTTAAATACATGCACCCATTTGAAATGATAAATATCTGTACTTCTGGTATAGATTCTTCTAAGTATAGATGAAAATCTATATCTTAAGTTACTAAAATAGTTCAACTCAAGCAAAATAAATCCAAAGTATCTGGGATAGGTCTCCCCTTTAACAAATTATTAAGTAGATTATTAAGTTCATCTCATTAATAACTGATGATTTACCTATTTAGAAACTTTTTGAGAAATAACTGATCAAATCAAGATACTTCAGTGTAACATGGAATTCTATGAAAGCAATAATTATCAAAGTAGATGACAGAATCATGATACTATTCTAATAGTTATTATTAGTCAGGAACATTTTGTTATTAAAGCTATAAGTGAAGAGGAAGAATGGTAAAGTTAGAAAGTTCTACTCTTTTCTTATGTCTACAAACTTTTGAAAAACTCGTCTCCTTTAATGACCTAATTCTTAATTACTCCAGAGGAACACTTAGAAGGGGTGTTTTATAAACAAATGTCAGTAATTAGGAAGAGTTCATATATAATTGGGGCTTTCAGTTACAGATAAACTTCAGTGGAGGGAAAAGTATATTAGACATTTTTAAAACAGAATTCCTTCAATCACAGGAAGACCTCACATGAATTTTTCAGCTCTGGTTAATTCCCTCTATGTAAAAAACCATCCTCATTTGAACCTTGTCAAGACTGTTTCAATGATTCCCTTTGTCATAAGTTTCACTTCTTGTTTGCATTTTAACTACACAATTTCATACATATACATATTGGCTTCAGTTTACTATAAAAAAAAGTCTGTTATCTTCTTAGTTCTTTGCAACAATAATTAAAACCTTGTAAAGCAAACATAAAAATTAACATTTATTAGTTCTGGGTGGTGAACAAAAACATGATTTTTATATTATTCCTATACTTTTCATTACAAAAGTAATAATTATAATTAGTATTTATTAATTATATATGGGAGAGGAGGGTTGTAGGACCAGAAATGGGCTGAAAAAGAAAGCAGAACGGAGCTAAGAGGAGGGAGATATTATTAGTCAGGCTTCAGTCCTGAGACACAATACTGGACATCCACAAATTAAAAGAGAACAGGTTTAATTTAGCTGATGGTTTCAGAAGATTCACTGTATGGTTGGCAGTCTCCAAGGCAGAAACTTTATGGTGGAAGAGTATGGCAGAACAAAGCTGCTTAGTTCATGGCTGCTGTTAAGCAGAGCAGAATAACAGTGTCAGAAAGGATGGTGGGTAAACAACCTTGTATAATATCCAAAGCCACACCTACATGATCCACTCTTCACAACCAGGAGGCTGCTTTACTAATTCATTGGACTTTTCTTAATCCACTGAAGTTGACATATCAGTATTAAGGGGCAGAGGAAGTAATGAAGGGTAAAACAGCACCCAAGGTAGGAGATAAAGAATATATGGGCTTTTGTTCTGATAAAAGGATCTCAGTTTTTAAGACTTTATAGGTGTCATAATTCTTGGGAAAACAAGACCATCATCTATTTATAGAAGAAAGCTAGCAACACAATGGTCCGATTAATCAGAGGATAAAAAGTGAAGATATGGCAATAAAGACTACAAATCTTGATTTTAAAGTTGGTGGGATGATGGCAAATGAAGACTAAAAACAATATGTCAAAATTCATGAATATCTGAGTGTGAGGATATCTTAGTCACTTTCTTGTTGAGATAACAATACCTGACACCCACAGTTTAAAAGAGGAGAGGTTTATTTTGGCTCACAGTTTCAGAAGTTTCAGTCCATGGTTGGTAGGTTCAAATGCAGAAACAGAATCGTGAGAGGGTCTATTGTGGAGGAAAACTGCCCACATCATAGCAGCCAGGGAGAAGAGAGCAAAGGGAGAAGGTAGGGAGAGAGACATATCCTTCCAGGATACAGCCGTGGTGACCCACCTCCCACTTCCCACCTCCTAACAGTAAGTCACCTATAATGGCCCATGATCTGAACACCTTCCATGCACAGGATACTTTTGGTGGACATTTTAGATCTAAACCCTAACAGAGAGGTAAGAAGAAGGAAAAGCAGAACAAAGACACATTAGTCTATTGAAAAAGAACTAAAGCTTAATCTCACAAAATATGGCTGAGGACACAAAATGGATGACTCCACTCTTAGAAGTGGCAGTGGGAAACAAGAAATGTACTGGGTGAAATTTTAGCTGAAAAAACAGAGGAGTGAATGAGTAGAGAGGTAAGTAAGTGTGGGGGCCTTGCCCCCCCGCTAGAACTCTTGAGTGCCTTTTACGGACATATCCGGGCCTGCTGCAAATCTACCCGGCAACAAGGAAGTAGCCCCAGTACCCTCCTCTTGCTCCTCCCCTCTAGCCCTACGGTATATATGTTGTAGCAGCTTCCACAATAAACGAGACTTGATCAGAAACCTGTCTTGTCTCCATCTCTCGTGTCCCGTCCTTTGTCATTCTCACTCCCCCTCTAGGGTCTCCATTGACTTACCCGCAGGCCGGGACAAGTAAGGAGAATGAAAAATAATGACCTCTACTCTTTCTATTTTTTAGAAGAAATACATATTTAGTAAAGGCAAAGAGGAAGATGGAAGGGTTAGAAATATATAAAAGTGGGCCGGGGGTTTAGCTCAGTGGTTCCGGCACCTGCCTCACAAGTGCAAGGTCCTGAGTTCGATCCCCGGTACCAAAAAAAGAAATACATAAAAGTTATCAAAAGATGACATGAGAAGGGTTTCAGATGTCACAGTACAGTAAAGGAAGATGCTCTAAGAAAGAACTCAGGTAAGCATTAATACTGTGTGTTGACTGATTAGAGAAATCAACCTTCACCAGTGATACATGGGTCTTATGAGAAAATAGAGAGAGGAGCTAAATAAGTAGATGTCACTAATTAGGGAGACTAAATTAAAATTTGTTCCATGTAATGTTCCTGACAATTACTAGAGCATGAGAATTAAGATTCAGAATTGTTAGAAAAAAAGACTTCATCATTTATATACCGTATTATATGTGAATTAACTTGCATTTAGACTGCATTATTTCCTGGTTAATCCTCAAATATATACTTTGAGAAAATTCCTGTGAACAACTACTGACTGGGATACTATGATCCAAAAGAGATGCACATAGAAAAGTATCTTTTTTTAAAGTTAATTGTCTATTTTTGGTAGATCTATCCAAAGTTAAGCTTTCTGATATTAGAAATCTGAAGTTCAGACAAAAATGACCTTCTTGATATTTTTCCCTGATTATTATCTCAAGAGTCAATACAAATGAACTCCCATTTCTGCTGGGCCAAATGATTGAGATTTTTGATATCCAAAGATCTAAACTTTCATCATATACAAGCTCTCATATAAAACTCCTGTTTGTCTATTCTAGGAAATTACTAAGAAAATATAACCCCAATCCTCCACTCTATACTAAGTACCAAAATAATTTCACAGCTGATTTAAAACTCTTACCCTCATCTTCATGCCCGAAGTGCAACGTGACTTGTCTAGCCAGGAAACTAGCAGAGCATTCTCTCCCTTCCTCTTTCTGCCTTGTGTTCCCCAGCTCCCAGCAGGTGTCTGTCCCCACAGTTAACCTCAGAGAACAAGATAAAGCTTTCTTGTCCAATGAAGCAAGAAGAAAAAAGTCTCTCCCTACAAATGTAACTCCATCTCAATTTTTTTCCAGAAATAGATATTAATCTTGCCCCTTTGCCAACTCATCCTGTAGTCAAAGAACCTCAGAATATAAAAATTTTCAGTAATTTTCTCAGTTGCTCCCATCAAACTATTTTATTATATGTGACTGAAATGGAGTAGAAAATAGAAAATGGTATGTATTCACCTCTGGAATGATCTCATATGTTTTCTGGGCAAAAGATCCCAATGGCTTCTCTTATGTGTAATTCAAAGTTGCCTAAATAATGGCTAAGTATTTATGGTTCAGTTTAAAGAGTAAAGTTTTTTCTCCTACTATTCAACATGAACTGTAATAATGCAATGAGATTTATATATTACAAAAGTGATTTCTGAGTCCCAGGTAGAGATCCGTTTAATCAAATCATTTCTAGAAGTATAGTCTCTCTTTAGGGCAGTGATACTTGTGTCCAACCTTTTTGTTTATAGATTAAATTATAACTTAAGATTACATAGTTAGTGAAAGAGCTGTGAAGGACTCTAGATCTCTCAGATCCTGGTACTGTATTTAGCAATTTATTTTCGCATACCCCATGATTTTTCCCCCGTTATCCCATCACTACCATGAAATTACGATCTCAAAAGTCTATCAAATAGCTGGTTAAATCTGTTTTTTGAAAGAAAGTCAGTTCTCCAAATTTTAAACGTGAAAAAGAAGTTAATAAAACACTTTTTGTGAAAAAGAAGCAATTGCACTGTGGCAGGAATTGCACAATTAATAAGATTGAAGCAGTAGACGTAAGAAGGCAGAAAGTTTTACTGATAGGAAAATTTTGGAGCTTGGGCTCACTATTTACAAGTAACAAGATGATCAAGTGCCAGTAGACAGCTACAACTAAGAAATCTAATCAACCAGCCAAGAAACAACTAAAAACAAAACAACAGCCACAAATTAATCTGCAGCTTAACATCTTTGATTCATAATTTGAAAATTAACATGTGTAATATTCAAGAAGTCCTTATTTTTTAAAGGTGTGTATTGGTAAAGGTGACTACCAGCATGGAAAATTTCTTCTCAAAATGTGAACATAGGGCTGGGTGTGGTGGCACACGCCTGTAATCCCAGCACTTGGAAGGCTGAGGCAGGAAGATCACCGTGAGTTTGAGGCCAGCCTGGGCTACAAAATGAGTTCAAGGCCAGCCTGAACTACATAGTGAGACCCTCTCTCTCTCAACAAAAAATGTCAAATTCTATTTTGTCTTTCACTTCACTGATTCTTCTGCTATTTTCGCTCTCCTTTAAGCCTATCTATGACTTCACCATTTCTCATATGGAATTTTTAACTTATTCTATTTCAGTTTGAATATTTTACAAACATCTGACAAAGCTCCACATATTTTCATGACTGTCCATTTTTTTTCTACCACTAGATCTTTTTGTTTTTACATTTGTAATGATTTTGTTAAGTCTCTATCTGATAATTCCAATTCTATTTCTAAATCTGCTTCGGTAGACAATTCTGAAGAAAACTCTCTTGACCCTGGGTCATGTTTTTTTCCCATGTGCCATAATTTTTTTCTCTATATCAAATTATTTATGAGACAGAACAGTGGAGACTTAGAGAAATAATAATTACCCCTAGAAATGGGTATCCTAGTTCTGTTGGGCTACTAATATAGGATCCTGAAAAATCACATTCAGTTATACTGACCCTGGGATTTGTTGCAGCTTTAAGTAGACTTAATTCTCCATTGGCATTGTATGTTCTGAAGCTGGCTCTCAGAAATTTCCCCACACCAGGACTTGGGATTTAAGGCCACAGAAACTCAGATTCTTTGTATTGTTATTAGTCTAGCCACCAACTTTCCAAATTAAAAGACATTTCTGGCTGTTATACAGTCTAGCTCCTGGGTTTTTGATAACTTGAGGGACTTTTTTGCTCCTTATCCCCCATAGCTTCCTATGCTTCAGGTTATCTTTTGCTGAACTCTTCCTCGGGCCTTCTAAGGGCCATGGCACAAACCAATTAGTGAAGACCCAGAATTCAGCAGAAGGGTTTCTCAGGGCTCTTCACTTTTCTACCCTTCAGCAGGTCTGGGCCTTTTAATCGGAGAAGGTGCTGTTTACTTTTGGAAGGTTCTTTCTCAGCTCAGTTGCTTTGGCTCCACATTTGGTGGACAACAGTGAGTGACGACTCACAAAAAAGGAGTTGGTTGGTGAGTACAGATACAGTCTGTACCTGGACTCCTCAGTGTTCTCATACATCACATCACTAGAAACATATCTGTTCAAAGGTCTTTAAAACTGTAACTGGTCCCTTTATAGTAACTTCTTTCTCTTTTCATCATTCCTCCAGGAAACAGAATAGTGGTGAATATCTGTTCTCCTTGTCATTTTCTGGAATTTAGTTCACTTAATTTATTTGCATCTCTGATCTCAGTTAGTTTTTTTAAAAAACCTGATTTTGGAGTTTACCCTTCTGATTGTTGGCTTTCCACATCCTAACTACAAGCAGCTCTGCCTAAATTTCAAGGTTACAGTCCTACCAAAAGGTATCTAGCCTAGTAGTTTGAGTTTGAATGAGAAAGACTTTACAAGCTTTTAAGCAAGAGATTAGACAACTCTGAGTCATAAAACCCTGTGGTTCAATAGTATGCATGAAAATATATGAAATATAAAGTGTGTGAAGTGTAATTATAGCCCGAGTAACAATAATTACTGTCATATGGTGTTATATATCATTTTTTGTTGATTTCTACAAAGTTGCAGGTAATTCATTTAACATTTTATTGAATACACAGATTTTTCAGCTTGCCATTGTATTCATTCCTATATTAAGATATCTCCTCTCCCACCTTGTAACCAAAGAGCCATAACTAAATTTACAATTTAAACTAAATCAGGCACAAAACAGTCACTGATCACTTTAATATTGAGAGTTTTAAAGGACACATTATGAAAAAATTAAAATGCAAAAGCAGCACAAAGTGAAATTAAATTATTTATTATGGAAAGATTAGTCAATCTAGTTGCTTCCCTAAATTTTTCATGAATAAAATATTACAGAAAATTTCCTTTTGGGTGATCAGTATATAGATCAGAAACTCCCAAAAGAAGCTGTATTGATAAAGTTAACTCATTCCTTATTAATGCCCTAGGCATTTTAACAACATGCAAAGTGAAGTATTACCTTAAGAATGATTTTAATGATAAGTTATTTCTTTGCTTCATGTACACAATGGATAATTAGTCCAGGAAAAAGAATCTCAAAGGGTTAAAAAATAGTCAACTGTGAAATTCACAAACACTTTCTTGGATTGGGTACAAATGCTATTCAGGCCAACTCCAAGGATAAATTCTTTCTATCCTATTTACAATCCAAT
This sequence comes from Heterocephalus glaber, assembly GCF_000247695.1. The sequence continues at coordinate 68,994 of NW_004624742.1, read as the reverse complement.
CTTGATTAGTTAAGAGCTCATTTTCCAGTTTGTGAATTATCTAGGTCTTTGATTCTTCTCTTCCCTCTGGCTGATTACCCTTCCTATTCTTCTGCTCATTAAACACCTTCACCAGAGGAGGTGAAAAAAAAGTGATCATACACGGGTCATCCTACACAATGATGCATGACTTTAAAAAATAATTTTCCAATTGCTATTGTGAGTATGTTTATGCTTTTTTCTTTCTATTTTAATTTTTTGAGTTATTAGCAGGAGAGTAAGTAGGGTTGTGCTGTTAGGTGTTCTGTTATCATTTTGAAATTCTACCACTTATAGTTTGAGAAAGATCCACAGGAAATTACATACTTTCATCTGGATATTGGATTCTTATCATGAAATAGGGATGATATTCATACCTTTTTTACAAAGATTATTGAGATCAACTCAGATAAGTATAAATTTTAATACTATTCTGTGATTCTATAAATTTGAAATTATAAAACCTGGTTTGTCAGTTCGTATTTCTTCCATTTTCCTTAAGAATCAAAGTTAGTTTTAACCAAATATTCATCCCAAAGTGTATGCTTTTTCTTCCCCCCTCCTTCCTTCCTCTCTGCTCTCTTTTTCTTTTTCTTTTCTTCTTTTTTTAAATCTTTTCAACACAGTTATAAAATGCACTCTGGTAGACTGCTTGAAAAGACTGGGAAAAGTGTGGTTTTATATGATGAGTTTCATTTACTGATTCTTTATTTGCTATTAAAATGAATAACCACTAGTTACTGCATTATTACATATTCTTACCAAAATGATCTTAATTCCTATGTGCCATTTGGTTCTGAAAATGAATACGGATCCTATAGATTAAAATTTTCAGTAAACTGAGGGTTTATTAAACATATATTTAACTGTTATATCAAAGAATTTCTCACTTGTGATATTTTAAGAATGCTTGCCTAGCCTGGTGATCAAACCAGTAGTTTGATGTTTTCTAATACCATTTTTCTATTAGATGGCTCAAAATTATTTGAATCATATTTGTAAATGTAGCCTTAAATTTAGTATAGATGGAATCAATTTTCTAGCCATAAATGATGGTTCAAAAAGAAAGTTATTAAAATATAGCATCCAAGCCTTTAAAACAGTGATGTGTTAAGAATTTAGTTTTTATAAACTATCTTAAAGAATACAGAGAGTGCTTTCAAGTAAATGTCTTAGAAGACCTAAAGGGAGAATCTGAAATTAGTTCTTTGTGAAAAATAAATTTCTGAAGAGTATTCCCTGTGGATACAATGCAAAAGACTAAAAATATCCATTGGCAATAAAGAAAGCTAAGGGGGGAAAAGTTGTTATCAAGCCAAAATATAAAAATAAAAAGCAGAACTAGATAACTAGTGCATGATGAAGTTTATGCAATACATATCACTGCAGAGTCTTATGTTGAGTAATATCCGTTAGCTTGCCTCCTGCATTTCACCCTCTCATAAAACAAATAGTGGTTTTTTTCAGACGATCATTTTAAAAATCAAAGATCAAATGGGTCCTTTGAGATGAAGAAGAGGTACATTTTAGAAACTTTTTGGGAAAGAGAGGAGGGAGGAAACTGTTGGAGAGTGTATGTTTTCCATTCTTTCTCCAGATCCCCCTAATCCTTCAGAGGAAGAATACACTAGAGCTGAGTTTTCTATGAAAGGACAGCCCTGGCTTATAAAGTAAGTTGACATCAAGTTGATATTAAGTAAGTGAGTCCACTGAACATACTTTTCAGTTCTCTGAGTGGGGACTTTATTTTCGTTTTTTGACAACATCCAATTATTCAGTTTGTTCACTGGTTCCACTGCCTTTCTCATGAACTAGTTTACACCACAGAAGAGTTAACTCAGTGTATCTGCACCAGCTGCAGGGTCTTTCACATGGTTCACTGGGTTTGATGCTATACTTTCCTATCAGAGAAATGCTATTCTTACTCAAAATGGATCTTGAAAAATTACAAAATAAAGGAGAATTTGAGAAAGTGTATATTGTAGCCAGCTAATGTCTATAGAATATTTTAAAAGCCTTGATGGATTTTCTTAAGATTTTGCTTTTACTGAATGACATGAACCACCAGTATTTTAATCTCCCACAAACCCAAAGCTTAAAAATTCAACCAAAATTGCTTTTATTTCCTCATACTGTTTAAGGTCATTTTTAACTTCACATCAATTTCTATGATTCAGTATCATAGTGGTGGCTTGAGGAGGTGGGCCCAGCTGTTAGCCTTCCATTCTATCTGGAGTTAATTCCCAGGAAACACTTCATGAAAAGTACTATTGTAATTTAAAATTGAAACTCTGTGTGTGTGTGTGTGTGTGTGTGTGTGTGTGTGTTACTGAAGACTGAACTCAGGGCCTTTGCACAGAACTACAATGCTATCTTCTTTTTTCATTTTTATTTTGAGACATGATCTTGCTAAATTGGTAAATTGCCTAAGCTGAACTCAAATTTGTGACCCTCTAGCCTTAGCCTCCCAGAGTACTAGGACTACAGGTATGCACTGCCACACCTGGCTGAATGTATTTTTTAAAACAAATGTATATATGTGTGTGCAATTCTAAGCATACTTGTGTAATACAACACAAAATTAGCTGTTACGTAAAATATAAATCAATTGCATCTTTCAGGTGTACAATTTCCAGTTTTAACATATGTATATATTTTGGGGCCACTATTAAAATTAAGATTATGAAACCAGTCTCTTTTGGTAAGAAAGTTTTATTGTCACCTCTGCCCTCTCTGTTCATGAAGCATCCATCAATACAATTTCTTTCACTATAGATTAAGTCACATTTTCTAGAGATTTATAATGGCATCTTAAATATGTCTTTGTTTTGGGGGAGGGGGTGTTCTGGCTTCTTTCACTCAGCATAATTATTTTGAGGTTAATCAATTTTATTGCACATAAATTAGTGTTTCATTGTAGATATACATGATAGTTGGTTTATCCAGTTTGGTGTTTATAGAAATGTGGGTTGGTCTCACTGCCTTTCTTTCCTTCTCTCTCTCTCTGTCTTTCTTTCTTTCTTCCTTTCTTGTTACTAAAAAAGAAAGCTTCTACGAACATTCTCATACAAGTCTTTTTTTTTAAACATATGTTTTACTTTCTGTTGGGTGACTACCTAAAAGTTGGACTATCTTGGTCATACGACAGTTGAATGTTTAACTTTTTCAAAAGTCAAATTATTTTCAAAAGTGGTTTATGACCAATAGCAGTGTGTAAGAATCCTGTAGTCCCATATGCTTGCCAATATTTGGTGTGATTAGTCTTTTGAAAGTCTTCAGACTTTGTAATAGCTATATAGTTGTGTTTCATTGTAGTTTTACTTTGGATTTCTCTAGTGATTAACAATGTTGGGCACATTTTCATATGCTTATTTGTCATCTTATTTCTGCTCACAGCAGGGAGAGTTGTTCTTATTACAACCTTGTAATTCTTTAATTTTTGGTAATTGCTTAAATTTTCTGGATACAAACATTTTATCATATACATTATTTGCAAGGATTTTTCTCTCAGTCTGTGGTTATATTTTCACTTTTCTTAACATAGGTTGGAAAAGCAAATGTTTTGAAATTGAGTGAAATCACATTTATCATTTTCCTTTTAAGGATGATGATTTTGATAAGTATTAAGAAAGTTACCAAACCTAAATGCATAAGGATTTTTTCCTCACACATTTTCTTCCAGAAGTTTTAGTTTTGTTTTAATTTAGGTCTAGACTATTTTGAATTAATTTTTATGTATCCTACGAGATATGAATCAAGAAGTTTTTTGTTTCACATAGATATGTAATTTTTCCAGCATCATTTCTTAAAAACACTGTATTTTTTTTCTATGTCAAATTGTCTTTCTACACCTTTGGAAAAATCAGTTGTGCATACAGCTAATTTACTGATTTTCTGTAGCACTGTCCATCGGTTTTCTTGTCTATTTGCCAATACAGACAATCTTGACTACTGTACTAATGAACTAATTCTTGAATAATTAAAATAACTCTTGAAATCAGAAAGTTTTAGACTTCTAATTTTTCTACTTATGAGTTGTTTTATAAGTCTTTTGTACTTCTTTATACATTTTCAAATCAGCTTGTTACACTCTACAAAAGAATCTTCTAGTATTTTGATTAGGTTTGCACTTTATCCATAGATAAATATTGGGAGAATGACCTATTAACAATAGTGATTTGTTAGTTTTTTGTCATATGTGCATTTATTTAGTTCAGTTTTAATTTTTCTCAGCAATTTTTTGTAGTTTTCAGAGTTACTATTTTCATCAGATTTATCCATATTTTGCATTTTTTGCTACTTAAATGATATATTTTTAAAATTTTCAATTGTTTATTACTAGCATATATAAATACAATTGATTTTATGCTGATTTTTTTCTCATACTACCTTACTAAATTCACTGATTTTGGCGGGACCTTGCATAGGATGAGTCAAATTTGGCATTTATCTGTGGAGCAAAAATCAAAGTATTTGATTAAACATCTAAGTAATGAAAATAAATAGCACTTTCGTGCAATAATTTCAAGTATAAAATCCAAAAGTAATAGTTTGTGAACTCGTTGACTGCCTTTGTAAGTTAAGTGGATTTTCATCTTTGTTTTGTTTTGTTTTTCTTCTGTGGTTGTATGGTTTATGTAGCTGATTGGGGTCCACTCTGTCAAGTCTTTGACATTGACAATCATGTCAAATGTCATTTATGAATGAGGGAGTTTTGGCTCTTGCTTTGCAATCTGATGCCTTTTTTCCTTCTTTTATTGTACAGGACAGGATCTCTAGTACAACGGGAAATAGAAGTTAGTGATAACAGCTATTTTGTTGCATTTGGGAGGAATATATTGTTTTTCACTATTAAGTATTGTAGGTATTTTTGTTTGTTTTGCGGATGCCCTTCATGAGGTTGAAGAATTTCTCTTCAAATCTTATGTTGCTGTGACTTTTCATCTTTAATTAGAAATAGATTTTAGTTTTTTTCAAATGTTTTTCTTCCCTGATGGGTTTAATGAGTTTATGATATAGTTCATGTGACTATTATTATTACTACTTAGTTTGTAATACGTAAATTACAATTTCAATTGTAGAACATACCTGGAATTTCTAAGATGAAACTCATTTGGTTATGATGTAGTATTTTTATATATTGTCGGAATAGATTTTTAAAATTTGTTTAGAATTTTTGCATCTAGAAATATTTCTTTTCTCCTCCTATAGTTGTCTGGTTGTGGCTTCAGGATGATCATCCCATGGTATTGGTCAGGCAGTCCTTTCTCTTTCAGTTTTCTGGAAGACTACATATAGAACCAGCATAATTATTTCTAAAATAATTTGTAGAATCCACTTGTGCAGCCAGCTGGGCTTGAAGTTTTCTTCACAGTATTGCTTTGAAGTAGGAATTTAATTTCTTTAATGTTAACTTTTTGCTTCTTGAGGAAGTTTTGATAATTTGTGTCCTTAAGGAAATCTGTTCAGTTCACCAAAGTTGATGAGTTCATTTACACAGGCTGTTCATAATATTGTGTTATTTTCCTTTTAATATCTGTAGAATTGGCAGGGGTGTTCCTTTCTCATTCTCTATACTGGTGATTCATGTTTCTTTGTTTTTTCTTCTGGAACAGTCTCACCATTGTTTTATCAGTTTCAATCTCCACAATGAAGCAGTTTAATTTCATTAATTTTCTCTATTATTTTTCTGATTTTTATTTCACTGATTTTTTTCATTGATTCATACTATATCATTTATTTTATTCACTTTAGATTTAATTTTCTATTGTTTTTCTAGTTTTTAAAGACAGAAGTCGAGGTCATTACTTTGAGACATTCCTTCATTACTGATACATGGATATGGTACCATAATTTTTCCCACGGATGCTTTTTTACCATACAACAAATTTTGAAATGTCATACATCAATTTTCTTTAAGTTTGAAATACTTTCTAATTTTTTGCATGATTTCTCTTTGATAAAGGTGTTATATAGAGCTATATATTTATTTTTTAAAATATTTGAGTATTTTCCAAATATATTCTTATTGTCAATTACTAATTTAATTCTGTGTTGGTAAGAGTATGTATTTTGTATGATTTGAATTATTTTAAAATTTTTGAGATTTCTTTTATAGTCCAGAATATGCTTATCTAGCTAAATGTACTAAATGTGCTTTAGAATACTACATATTCAATTGTCATTGAATGGCATGCTGTATAAGTATAAATTAGATAAGTGGTTGATAGTATTTTTCAAATCTCTGAAAACTTCATTCTGTCATTTTATTAATTATTAGCAGGAAGGTAAAATATATATCCAACTATAATTACATATAATTATATATAATATATATGTAACATATATATATATGTATATATCCTGATGTCTTTATCAGTTTTTCTTTATTTATCTGGAAGTGCCGCTATTAAGTTCATAAAATTTAAGGTTATCACCTTTGGATGAACTGACCACTTTGTCACTATAAAATTATCTTTCTTATTTTCATTCCTTGTTAACATTCTTGGTTTGGTATCTATGTTGTCTGCTATTAATATCATGAGATATTATTTCATTATATTTAGCATTGAATATAATTTTCAATTTCTTCAATTGTTTTAGTTTAATTCTTATAGTTAAAGTCATTTTTTGTGGACAGAATACAGTTGAGACTTGCTTTCTTCAAAAGTCCAATCTGAAAATATTTGTCTGTAAATCCAGATGTTGAAATCATTTATATTTTTAGTGATAGCACTGAATAGTTAGGTTTAACTTTATCTCCTCACTATTGTCTTTCTGTTTGTCTCATATCTGATTTGCTCCTTTTCCTTGTTTTGTGCTTTCTTTTGGATTAAATGTTATTTTATAATTTCATTTTATAACTATTTTTGCTTTTTAGCATTACTTGGTTGCATTATATTGTATTTGTTTTAGTTTACAGTATCTTTAGGACACTCTGTAAAATATTCTCTTAACAATATTAAACTATTATAGCCTATTTCCAAAAAATATAAAACTTTGCATATGGTGCTAGAAGTTTGGAGATATTAAGATCTTTCCATCCCTTCCCTCATAACTTTTATAATATTATCCTATATATTAATTAGCTTTATATATTTTATAACCCCCATACTGTAATTATAATATATTTTTGTTTAAATAACCAATTTTCTTCTAAAACAAATTAGACAATAAGGAGAAAATCATACAGTTACCCATATTGTTATAAATTTTGATCCTTAGTTCTTTATGTGGATCCATGTTTTGACCTGGGATCATTTTTTTCCTGCCTAAACACTTTCTTTTAACATTTTCCATAAAGTAGTGTAGATTTCCTACTATTGTACTTGAAAAATCATTTGTGTCACCCATGTTTTGAAAGTTTTATTTCTGGATTTTGTAATCTAGATTACCAGGGTTTTGTTTTTTTTTAGCCCTGTAAGTATCCTGCTCCATTACATTCCAGCTTGCTTTGCTTTTGATAATAAATCACAGCAGTAAACTTTATACTCATTCCTCTGTACAGAACATGTCTCCCCTCACCCCATCTGACTCCCTTTAATATTTTTTTCTCCATCAATGGTTTCATTAATTTTATTATGCTCTATTAGGTTGGTGTTTTTTCTTTTTCAGGTTTGTCATGCTTAGTGTTAAATTTTCTTGGTTTAGATTTTTGGTTTTTCTTGAGGTATGAACAAGGCACAGCTGTATTTTTAAGTAAAACTGGGAAATTTGAGCCATTACTTCTTCAAGTATATATTTTTTTCTGGTTCTTCATTTTCCTTTGGAAACTCCTAATGCATACATATTGCTTTTTTCAGCTCATTGATTCACTGATGATCCCTCTCCTTCTCTCTTCTCTCTGCTTTATTTTTGATAATTTTAATTACAATGTCTTTAAATTTACTAATTATTTCTTCTGCAATGCTTATTATGCTGTTTATAACTTCAAGGATATATCTCATCTAATTAATTATAGCTTTTAATTTCTGGAAGATTGATTTAGTCTTTTACCTATTTTCCAAGTATTAACTCTTTCAACATTTGAATACAGTTATAACAACAGATCTAATTTAATTGTCTGCAATTCTAATACCAAGTCAGTTTTGGGATGATTTTAATTCTTTCATTCCCATTTTACTATGAGTTTTATTTTCTTACTTTATATAAGCAGGAAATTTTTTGAATGATGCAAGACATTGTGCATTTTATCTTGGTTGGTACTAGATATTTTTGTAAATAGCATCAAACTTTGTTTTGGGTTGCTGTATGGAACAGCTATTGAAGGGAAACCTAGTATCTCTCAGACATGGTTCTCTTTTTCACACAAGAATTTAAGTAGTGATTTTCTAATATTGTTCATGGGTTCTGGAAGCCATCTATACATTCCAGCCTCACTTCTTTACAAAATCTAGGTTTAAAAATCAATGCAGATCATCAAGTGACATTATTTTATTGACTTTAAAATGACCCACCTAATTAAAAAAATAAAAATATTCTGTAATAGTAATGAAAAATTCAAAAGTAAGAGTGAAAAAGACCATGCTCACTTAACCCAATCAATCTGTTCTCATTTTTCTAGTTAAGACTGTCCAGGAGACAAAGAGGTGTAGTTTAGCATCTGAATGGATTTGAATCTCAGCTTCTCCTCTCACTTGCTATTTATTGACACTCAGCCTCAACTCCTCATCAGTGAAATAATAATACATTACTTCATAAATCATTATAAGAATTTAATGAGATACTACATATAAGACAAGGGCACATTGTAGTCACTCACAACTATAAATTATATTGCAAAAAATTCTATTTATGCATTTAGCTTTTATCCTACTTCATTTTTTCCATGATATATTCTAAAAGGGACATATGACAAATCAAAGTTAATAGCATCTTTGTAACTCTTGAAGTACATTTCCTGATAGATTTTCAAAAACTATGTGTAATGGTTTATATAAAAAGTATTATTTCATATATAGTTACCAATGAAAAAATTAAAGATTAACTCACTCAACATGCTTTTTAATAATTCTTCTGAATTTGAGTTCATTACGTGCCATATCATATGTAAGGTCTTCTGTCTAATGTTTTATTCATTATACATTCATACTTTATTATCATTCATTCATTTGACTTCTCCACTTCCCATTAAAATAACTCTAAAATAATGGCAGTTATTTTCTTAGATTTAGCATAGAAGCAAAGAAAAAAGTTAAAATATGACTGACTACACAAAATGAGTACAGAAAAATGAATCAGAATACATAAGGCAGCTCATAGGTCAGTGATTGGTCCATGGCTCCATGTAGCCAAGTATTTTCTTGGGATAGGATATTCCTGATTCTTTAAGAAAAACTTCAGTTGCTGCCTTGATGGAACAGTAGAAACTGGATTTACCCTTCCATCAGAAACAACAAAGTACTTATAAAACACATGAAACAACATTTCATTAAGACTTTGAACATTAAGCAGTAAATTACAATGGTCAATGAAAGGCAGAAAACTATGGAAATGAGTTCCAGAGTGTTTCTAGGTTTGATTTGACAAAACAAAGCTCAAAGTCCAGAAGCCATAAGACAGAGAAACAGAAAGCACAAAGCTTCAGAGGAAATGTCAAAGATCTTCTGTGCATCTCTCTCAAGTATGTAGCACAGTACAAATCCGGTTATGCATGTGGATACACTATAAAAGACTGAAGAGTGGAGCTATCAGAATAGATCTGAGAGACTAGTACTTGGTTCTTATACAGATGTGGGAATTGTGGCAGAGTATAAAGTCCAAACACAACTCACATTTCAATATTGGAGAATAATTAGCGCTAGGCTGAGCACTGCTCTGCTAATGTCCCAGAAACCTTAAAAGTAAGACCTGAGTAATAAAATATTTCTAAGCTACTGTATAAACAGAATTTTATGCAATATAATTTATAGTAGTGAATAATTGTGTGTCAAATGCCATATACAATGCTGATTGTATATGCAACAAAATCAATTGATGAGGTTCATAAAAACACACAGCATATACATATGCATACACATATATCCATACATATATACACATTCACGTACATACACATATATACCCACATACTTATAAACACATATACGCATCATAGATGAATATTCAGTGCCCCAAATAGAATTTCTGGAACAATTAAACTAGGATAAGGCCTAACCACAAATATTTTTTTCTTAAAATTCTAATGTGCAACCAGAAATGAGTTTTTAACTTGATCTCCATAGAACCTTTGATGAAACAGAGGAAATTCTTGAGCTCAGATGGGAAAAAATTTAGACCTTTATTTTCTACTAAAGTGCCACTGAATGTTAGCATTCCTAAACCATGAATTCAGCAAACCACAGTGGCATTATTGATAACCTGTACAGGAAGTGACACTGTCGCTGCTGTGGGTATTTCAGGAACTTTTGTCACAATTGCATCCAAACTAAGTAGTTAGTAGACCCTTGAACATATTATTTAATGCCTTATTAAGGAAAAGATATATCATTCTGCCTTATATTGTACATTTATTTTGAGAGTTTTTTTTAATAGTGGGGATCCTTCATAACTCTAAGAAATGTGTTTTATGCTTTCAAAACATTATTTTGAAAGTAATAAGCTCTTGGGGCTTTCCAGAGTGCCAAAGATGCCCATTGTGCATAAACAAGCTTAAGAACTCTGTATTGAGATGCTATTGGTCTAGAAAGATTCTCAGGAATGCTGAAGGAGATCAACTTCTTTAGTCATTTTGAACATAAATAGTGCAACGAGTGTCTCTCAGCAATTACCTGAGAAAGGAATGCAGCAACCATGAGATGGCATTATACTCAAAGTATATTTACGTTATCAATTGAATTGTTCTTCCACTATTAATTTCTCTAACAAAACCATCATTCCTGTGTTTATCATTACCAGTTGATTCTGCTTTTGATTCTCTGCCTTTTGCCCAAGTCTTTTTTTTGTGGTTCTTTACTTTAGCTGCCACAAATGATACAAAATATCACTCTTTGCTTGTGGTTTACTGCATTCAGACCAAGAACAGCCCATATTTTTTGGTAAAAAAATTTTTTCTCAAGTCTAAAATATATGACTGATAACATTTTTGCAACATAAATAAAAGGATTCGCTTAAATTGATTTCTGTAAGCCCTAATTATACAGTATATTTCATAATAAGCTTTGCAAAATCTCAGTGTAGGAATTAAAAAAAACCCCTCTTTAGTCATAAATTGTCACTACAATGATCAGTGTGCCAAATTTAATTCATAGGTAAATGAAAGGAAAACTTGAAAGCCATGTAGAGGTCTATTATGCGTGTAGGCATTGTTATAATTCTGGTAGTTATAATCCAGAAGGTCTTATTACCTTTCTATTCAGGATGTTCTTTAGCTGTTTCCTCTGGTTCCTGGTCAACTGGTGTCTAACCTGTCTGGAAATAGACATTAGCTGCTAGTAATAGCTGGCCTGGATGTCTTCAGTATATTTTCTTTTTCAGAAAACTTAGCCCTTGCTTAGAAGCTGCCACAGTAGGTTGAATTATCCAGTCCCTGTCATTAAAGGTGGCAGGCACGCACTTGAGAATGATGTGGGAAAACTCCAGTGAGAGTGATAATTAAACTTGGAAAATGAAGGGTCACCTTCTTTCATTCAGTTCATTGAGTTTGGCACCAGAATAATTCCAAAACAGTGGGGGATATTCTCCTCTCAGCATGGCAATATCTAGGTGCACACACAGTATTTCTATGAGTTCAAATGGAAATGGCTTTTTAATTGTATTTAAAATGTTATCTTTGAAATGGGGAGTAAAATAATGTTAAAAATTATTTCTAAGAATATAGAAAAAGACTAATAAGTGTAATCTAAATAGGGAAAGAATTAGAAACAAGAAAAGAATACACTGTTTTGTCAGGAGAAAAAGTCATATAAAAGAAGAAAACTGTTGCCAGGGAAATTGAAAAGAACATTTAAATGTGTCTCTTCTGTCTACCTGACTGTGGAATTACAAAGCAAGGGGTTTCATCTCAGCTTTCTTGTCCACTTACTGTCATTTCTTAGAGACTGTTATTATAACATCTTACTCCTGACCAAAAGAGGGCAGAACATATCACGTAAGCTTAAAATAAGCCATTGCTGGCAGTTATTTTCCAGGAAAATATATTTTTTTCACAGACACATTGACTTATTTAAATACTATTGAAGCAATATTTGTTAAACTATATTATATACTGTTCTTGCATTAAAACGCTGAAATGTTAAGAGCAACGCAAGCAGGTACTCTAAAGAGCTCTACTGTTAGAAGCATGTATACTAAAAGCAAATTTCAAGTTCAAATTCCAGTTTTAGCATATATGAGGGATGCAATATTGGGTATGTTATGTAACCTCTGTGTTCCTCACTTTCATCATCTGTGAAACTGGGCATATCATAGTATATATAAAGTTACTGAAAGATCAAATGAGTTTAAAACATATAAAGCTTCTATAGCAGTGCCTAGCACGGAATAAGTGCCATAAAAGTGTTCATCATCATTGTATTACATGTTCAGCACCCAGCATAGTATATAATATTGTAGGCCAAATTAATACATACATATACATTTCTTTTTAGAGTTGATGAATTTTTGTCCTTGTCACTCTGAGAAAAGCTTCCCAAAGGATATAGATCCTTGAAATAACAAATATCTTAGCATCATTTTTTAGAGTTGTGTAATATGAAAGTAGAAATAATTGCAACATCAAATTTAGAAGGTGAGAAATTCTTAATAAGCAGAAACTATAGATTTCAGATGAGTCATGATAGTTTTCTTCACATCTGAAGAATTGTCTTAGGAAGATAAATTATATTTGTTCTGTGTGATTATGTTTATTTCAAAGTAAGAGGGAATGAGGAAACAACTAGAGCTGTATAAAATAGAAAAATAATGATGGGCTAGGCAATCAGGTACTATCTACATTCTTTTTAAAGATATTCCAGGCACAATTTTTACAGACAAACATTCATGGACTTCATTAGATCTAAAAGTATTCATTAATAGAATACATGAAGTTTTAGTTTTAGAGAAGATACATAGTAAAATCTTTTCAGCAACATAAACACACACTGCCCAAAACCTCAACCTCCAAATTCATTGAAAGAAGGTGACAAGGGGCAGGGGTGAATGAATGACATTAAGAATAACCTTAACCAGATTACAGAAGAGATAATACTATGTATTATATTCAAGCCCAATTTTATTGCAGTATTTGTACATGGTCTCTTAAGAAAAAGCGTTTATAAAAGATGGTTGATTCATTTATTATAAGAGTGTTAAAACTATTTGGTAAATTATTTCCTACTGAAAAAAATTAACTACATAAAATATTCTGCTTCCATTTAGGTTTATATTTGAAATGATTTATAGTCTGTAATTTCTTCCTAAGGTCATCACCTTCATAAATACCAGCCACCCAGAGTGAAAGCCAACTCAATAAAATGAGTATTTCATTTCTCTTCCTTCTGCTTATGTAGATACTTTCTCCATTTGCACAGAACCCATTTATAACAAAGCCTCACATTGTGAGGATTTTTATGAGTTCTTGAGCTTTCTTTTTTATCTTTCTATGTATCGGCAAAGTAACTGGCAGATTCTTTAATAAAATATATTATCCACATTAATATTTATAAGCCTATGAATTGGATGTTTAAATAAACATTCACCAACTTATGCCAATTCTCTTGTTTTAGATGTTAAATCACACTTACATTGTCTGGAAAGTCAGTCTTTAGCTCAGTGACACTTTGACACCAATATGCAGCCGTTTTTTCACTGATGAGCTCAATATTCAGAAAGGAGCTCTGTCCAGGGCCATACATGGGGCCAGAGGTTGTCCCCCGGATGATTCTGGGTGAAACATTTGTCACAATGTCCTGATAAAAGAGTAAAGATATTAGATCTCCTTTCGAAAAAGAAAATTTATGATGTTTATTATATGCTCATTTCCATATGACAATATTTTACCAAATCCTTTTTTTACATTTTTGCAGAATTTTTAACAATCTTGAATTACATTGGAAATTATGCTACTTCTAAAAGAAAATTAATTGAGCTAAATTACTTCCTGAAATTCTAGGGTTAGCACAGTAGAAAAATAAGTACATTTAAAATCATTAATATTGGTTTTCGGCACACACATTTTTGGTTACAATTAAAAAACAAATAATAATATGACAGGTAGAATGTAAAACTACTATTTCAGTTTTATTTAATCTTGGTATCTCTAAAGTCTCCAATAAAAGTTAATAGTTTCACAGAAAAAATATACAATTTTTCTAAGACATAATTCCAATGTAAATCAGCCAAGGAATAACTATTGGTATAAACTTGAACACATGTTCTGACACACTAATTGGATCAAATTACCTATAGAATTGTAACCATATATTCACATTTAGTGAGAAGAAAGTCTTCCCAAGACTGAAATGAGGATATCAATAACTTCCTTATAAGTATAAACAGTAAACAGTAAAATTAACTTGCTTGTTAAGTGTAATTAACAATCCACAACTGCTTCTAAAGCTGTATTAACAAAGAAGAGTAACATTCTTCCATTTATTAAAACTAAAAAGAAACAAAGAAGAAACAATGTTTCTTTTGCCAACTTCCAATTAAAATTAATTTTGAGTAAAGGTCATTTAGTTAAGGATTTATCAGAATTAGTCTTTTAAGTACCCCTCCTCACCATCTTGTCACTTTTAGTGAGATAACATGAACCCCCATTAGTATATAGCAATTAAGGTCAATTTACATATTTTAATTAAGAACCACCCCATATAAAACAATTAGCGTAATAGGCATACTAACTGGATTTCATAACATTTGGACGTTTTTCCAACTAGATAGACAGGAAACCTTAATTAGCATTAATTAGTGCTGATCTGCATATGTTTGATAAGGCATACCCTTGCCACAAAAGATTATTTATTCCTGAATCTGCCAAATGCTACAGTTGCAGAGGATAAAAGGACTTTTCTTCACATTGCATGTTAATTTCTGGTAATTTACATTCACTTTTACATTTGAATTAGTATATTACAAAATAAATGGTATAAATGTTACAATAAGCCTCCTTAAATATGTACATTTTTACTTATAGGAATCATGCTAGTTAATTTTTTACTAATTAAGCCATCTCATTTCTATTGTATTTGTGCACAACATTACCAGCTTTACTTTGATTTGGTACTAAGGAACCATGTTACACAGTCTTAGTGGGTAGAATGACAAATGGAATCACTACAGGAAGCTCAAGCCTACCTAATCAAATCTGTCCTGACAAATGCTTAAATGTGTGCTCTCTATCCCCACAGGTGGCTCTGAGCAGCTCACCACGTAGGTACTTGTGTGTTGCCCTGGTCTGAGAAGACAATTCTAGAAATATTTCCCTTGAATGAGGCTGTTTTTCTTCTCCTAATTTTTAAGAAACACAGCTTTAAGATTCTCCTTTTCTTCTGTTCCAACCCACTACCCTTAAAAGTTTTTCACCTAAATAAATTCAACCCAGGGCCCTATATAGAAATACTTAACCAAGTAAGGGAGGAGGTAAGTAAAGTCCCCCTCAGGTCACCAAGCCACCTGGCCTCGTCCTGGGTAGCTCCACATGAAGAGGCACCTGGTTTAAATGATCATTTTGTAACTCATGGTCTAAAAACAATAGCTTCTGTTTCTTCAAGAAAACTGATTTCTGTGTTAGCAGCATCCCTACCCCTACCCATTTTTCAGATTTTACCTTAGATTTTGGTCCCTTTGAGAAGCCTTTGGATCTCTCCACTTCCTTCAAGTCTTTTTTTTTTTTATAGTATGGGGATCGAACTCCGGACCTTGTGGTTGCGAGGTAGGCGCAGTGCCACTGAGCTAAATCCCTGGCAACTCCTTCAAGTCTTAACAGGAGTCTACGACTCACAGTTCTATAATACATATTGTACCTTTCTCAGTTGGCATTCAGCACACTTCATTGTGCTTGTCTATGTTCTTGACTTCACCTTCCACTGGTATCAGATTCGTAAAGTAAAAACCTATCTTGCTTCCTAATACATGCCCAGCTGCTAACCTGACCTTTAGTAGATATACAGATACATTTCTTGAAGTAGCCTAGACTAAACTCTAGACCAGTGATGGTGAACTCTTTAGAGCTTTCAATCATACAAACAGCTGACAGTGGCATGTGTGCCATAGGCTTGTCACCACTGTCCTAGACATTAGCCCAGGTCATATCCTGAGGTATATGAACCAAAAGTATTTATTGGCTGGCCCTGTTCTGTCGCTGAACAGACTTGTGGTTTGGGTTGGCATTCAAATTCTAGGTATAAGCTCTCTGTTTTGATTTTTTTCGCACAAGATCATTGCTCTAAAGTTGGGGTCCTTACTTGCTTTCTCCTATCTTTCAGACTTCTCTTGCAGCTTATTACATCTTCTATGTCCTCACTATGGCTAGATTCTGTACCATAAGGCTGTGCTACAGAAGGCTGACTATAACACCCCACCCTACCCCAACCTACCTGCGTGATGGAACTTCACCACACCATCGCCTCTAAGACCTTCACTATTGCTGGACCCCAACTGTTGGAAATATCTAATCTATAGGATCCAAGTAGATGGCGACCATTCCGATACATTACAATGTCTAGGGTTTTCTGGCTTACCTGGATGTCAATTCCTAATGCAATTCAAGTCCATCTTGGGTATTTCTTAGTTGATGAGCCTATCAAAACTTTAGCCAACTGGACCAGGGATTTAGCTCAGTGGTTCTGCTGCCTGCCTCACAAGTGCAAGGTCCCAAGTTTGATCCCCGGTATCAAAAAGCAAAAACAAAAAACCTTAGCCAACTATAGGTGCCTCTTGTGTCTGTGTCCTATGGTAAGATCAAATCATCAGAGTATGTAAAGGAAATGTATGCTAATATATGTATTTCTGAAGGATAATATATCATGATTATCATATATTATTATAATATATGTTTCATATATACCAAGTAAATAAACCCATGGTCCAATAATTCTAAGTCATATGCTATTTAGAGCAACCCTCTAAATAACAATTAGGCCAGCAATACACAGTACTTAAAATGATCAATAAGCCAACAATATCTGAGGACAGTCAAGCAAATATTTCTTTCTTAAAATATTCTCCTTCAGTGATATTTTAAAATCTAAACTGCTGCAACTAAGGATTTTTCCTTTCTTGTTAATGTTAAAGTTGCTTTCTTTTTCTCTTCTTCAAGCCTGCATTAAGCTGTAAATGACCATGGGAAGGTCATCAATGATCTCTTTAACCAAGGAAATGAACAGAAAGTATAAGGGCATCAAAGGGAAATTTTATTTACTTTATAATAGTGAATGTTCACTTCTTTGTGTTGATTTGTCAAAAGAAACATCTCTTTAAATAGGTCAGTTTTTTCTTTCTTAATCTAAGCAGGTAAAAGATCTTTTATAATTGCCTAAATCATACATAGTTAGTGTGCAGAATCTGTGAATCATCAGCAAGTCAATTACTAACTTCATGAAAATTTAAGAATTCATCATTTTCTGAATTCAACTGGATTCAGCATTTTCTGAATTCTAATATGGTAATGCAGTAATAAATCTGTAAGGGGAATTTTATTTTAGGTTTTCTTTTTCAAATTGTACCATAGAGTATTTGCCACCATTTTGTCAAAAACTTCCTGTACTGACTGGAGCCTTTTTTAGAATTTTTAAGTTAAGTGTAAGATGAATGAAAATTTAGGCACAACCAATTATCCTCGGTTATATGATTAGAGTTAAAGTTTCAATAATTGGGCAATAACTTCCTAAAGCTTTTGATAGGGGAATACTAGAATTTGAGCATGATCTCATAAGAGAGTATTTTGTTTTAATATTTAATAGTCAAGTCATATTAGTATCGCTTAAGGGAGTTAATATAACAAAATAAATACATTCAAGAACAGTTAGACTAGATTTCATTCTCTATAACAAAGAAGACAAAAGATAAATGCTGTAACCCTAATCTTTGTTGCATTAACAATATTCAGATTTTTTAAAATAGATGTTTATAGAGAAGGAAGAGTTAGGGAATATTTCTACTTTTTGTGTTAGTGTAGCTACCATTATAAAACCAAGTGTTCATGACCTCTTAACACTTGAAGTGATGATAGTGATTTTTCAGTATTAGTAAAGAGATTTAAGTGGTAAATAGACTGATATTATTTGTTTGTTTAAGTTCATTTACTTGACCTCTCTTATCCAAAAAAAAGTGTAATGTTTCCATGGTTACTACTGAATTGCGATAGTAACAATGGCCATAATTAATAGAAAATTTTGTGTCTGTGTCTTATGCTAGGATCACCTCATCCATCACAAAATGTAAAGGAAATGTGTACACACACACACACACACACACACACACGTTTATATACAGATGCAAGCAATATCTTGCTAAGAGACTATAAAAAGAATTGCGGTTCAACAAAGTTGGATGAAAATAAAGACTACAATTTGCAGAGTGAATCACGCCTACACATACAATAATAAACGAACTTTACAAACACACTGTTGAGTGAAAAGGTTGATTACAGAAAATTAAATGAAGTCTGATAAGCACACCAAACAATATATTGCTTAGTGAAATACACTAATGTGTTAAAACCATAAATACAAGTATGGAATTTATCAAAAATAATTCAGGAGAGAAGTTACATCTTGGAATAAGTAGAAGCAGCACAAAAACTTTGTGATGGTGGAACAATAAAAATTTTGTAAAAGTTAATAATACATAATTCTAAAGAAGCTTTATTCCCAACCTACAGAAGTGCATACTAGAATGAGAAATCTATTCAATGGGCTGGGGGGTAGTATAGTGTATGCTGTTATAAACTAGAGAAGAAATTAAATCTATCTACCTGGTAACATAGAACTTTAATCTAAGGGCCACTTGTTCTTCATTCAAATTGCCAAGGTTCTGCTGTGAGTTTCTGTTTTTGTTGGAAATTTTTTTTTTAACTATTTCCTCTTTTTCTCTCAGGTCCTTGTGCTTGCAAGGCAGGCAGTGGAACCACTGAGCTAAATCCCCAGTGATAACTATTTACTCTTATAAATCAGGATTTCAAAAATGTAAGGCACTACAGGCAAAACTGTCTTCTAAAAATATCACTTTCTATATAATATAATCTACTAATGAATTATTCCATAAAAGAGAAAAATCATTTTGCAAATAAGCAAAAAAATGTTGTTATATAATATATTTCTATCATTATAAATTTGCTATATTACTCTTCTGGGAATAGCAAAAAATAAAATTCAACATTTACCTAGTATCTAGTATAATTTCAATTTTATGAAAGAACTTTCTAATATTTTATTTACTTTATAAAATAAGTATATTAATAATTTATTCCTCCTCAAAATGATCAGAATAATCTGTAATTGGTATTTTTTGAGAAACAAATTGAGCAGCATTAATATTTGTTCTCAATAAATCACTTTTTCTATCCTAATGTTTTTATACAAGGATAGGCAACAGAGATATGGCTGGGGGTATTACAATCCCCAACTTGAAGCTATACTACAAAGCTACTGTAATAAAAACAGCATGGTACTGACAAAGAAACAGACCCGAGGATCAGTGGAATAGATTAGAAGAGGCAGAAACAACTACAGATACACTCAACCACCTCATCTTTGACAAAGGAGTCAACCATCCTCACTGGAGGAAAGATAGCCTATTTAATAAATAGTATTGGAAAAACTGGATTTCAACCTGCCAAAGATTAAAACTAGACCCATATCTATCACCATACACTAAACTAAGATTGAAGTGGATTAAAGATCTAAATATTAAGACAGAAACATTAAATTTCCTGGAAGATAAGTTAGGTAGAACTCTTGAAGACATTGGCATAGGAAAAAAAACCCTCAGTAGCACGGGAAAAAACCCTCAGTAGCACGGGAAATAGCACAAAGAATCAACAACTGGGATCACATCTTATTAAAAAGCTTCTGCACTGCAAGAGAAACCACCAAGAGAGCTAAAAGACAACCTACAATGTGGGAAAAAAATTTTTAGCAGCTGTACCTTAGAGAAAGGACTACTATCTAGAATATATAAAGAACTGAAAAAAATCAGACCCCCCAAATTCAAAGACTCAATTCAAAAATGGGCATCTGAAATGAATAGACATTTCTCAGACAAAAAAATAAAGGCAGCAAATAAATATATGAAAAAATGTCCAACATCACTGGTTATTTGAGAGATGCAGATGAAAACAACACTGATTTATCTCACTCCAGAAAGAATGGCTGTTATCAAGAAATCAACCAATAACAAATGCTGGTGGGGGTGTGGGGAGAAAGGAACCCTTCTCCATTGTTGGTGGGAGTGCAGACTGGTGCAACCACTGTGGAAATCAGTATGGAGATACCTCAAAGAACTAGGGCTAGAGGTCCCATTTGACTCAGCTATTCCCTTGCTGGGTATCTTCCCAAAAGAATTAAAAGAATCATACCACGGTGATATATGTGCACCCATGTTTATAGTGACACAGTTTGTAATAGATAAAGCTTGGAAACAACCCAAGTGCCCATAAACGGGAGACTGGATAAAGATGATGTGGTTTTTTTTAATAAAATGCAGTACTACTGAGCCATAAAGAATGAGAAACTAGAGACATTTATAGCTAAATGGATGCATACTGAGGCTATCCTCTCAAGTGAAATAAATAGGACACACATGTGCAAATACCGAATACTTTCTCTAGTGTGAGAAACTGAAAGTGTAATTAAGGATTAAAGTGATTAAAACAAATAATGGATAATTTTAAAAAATGAAGAAAAGATTCAAAGAAATAAGGGTGGCAGGAGTGGAAGGGGAGAGATCAGAGTTAACAGGCTGGAATCTGGAAAGAATCCATATATAGATTTTGTTTAAAATTATAGGAAGAGGTGTAGATAGAGACTAGGCTGGAGCTCATCAGTGGGTTGGGAAGGAAGAGTCACTGAGATCAAAGGAGAGAAGGGTATGTTTCCAGAAGAGGCACATAAAACTATGCATAGTACACAGTTCTTGATAGTGTGATAAATGATTATTACTGGTTTAGGTACTCATCATAACGTGCTGTGTTTTTCATCCTTTAGAGCATAATCCTATTTATATAAAAGAGTTTACTGTAAAACAGTGTGTTGCTGTGCCAGTGGTAGCCTCATGTATCTCGTGTTAAACTCAGTATCTGGATAATATCAAGGGGGCATCACAGATGATTTACGTATACCTTCTCAGTTTGCACTTAGAAGTTGGCACTCTGTGTGGTACTTTGCAATACACATGGATAAAACTGCCTAATAAGATATTTCTCACATTGTATTTCCATCACATGTCACATGACTGTATTGAAATTTAAATTTAAAAAAATTGGGCCTATGTGGAGCCTACTAGTTCATTAGAATTTTTTCTCCAGACCACTATTTGTTCAATATTAGTTTTGAAAATCTTTCTAAAACAAATCACATATTCTGATGTCTTGTTAATGCTTGAGATTTTTTTTTAAATTATATGGAAAAATGTTTAAGTACTTTTCAGTTTTGCTTTGGTTGAGTCCTATTATATTTGAAGATTATTATGGTTTTTTCCCTTGCATTGCTTTTCTTTGAATAATTTTAATTTTTGTATATGTGTGTGTTTAGTGAATGATAATAAAGTTATACATAAAAAAAGAACAGCAATACTATCTTACAAATATAAGATAGATTATCAAAGAAGTTGTGTAATTGGAATTCCATAACTAATATATCAGATATTTATATCATACATCTTTCACATATAGCACGTTTGATACTCACCACTCTATCATGCTATTTATGGTAAAACAGAGGCTTAGAGAAATTAAAGTGATTTATGCACAGTTAGGTGTATTTAAGTAATATAAATGGTAACAGTGATTTTAGTGACCTTTTAACAGTTCATGTGTGCAACTGTAATTCGAACATACATTTGTTGCAAGCAAAAGAAATCAACTTCAACAAGTTAAAGTTTTAAAAAGCAGAGTGCGGTGTATTTATGGGAAAGAAGTTATTTTATACATAATGTAAGGAAGGAAATATAGCTAAACATCAGGAATGTTTCATTCTGCTTCTATTTGCTTACAGCATTACTCTTTTCTTTCTCTTTAGAAGCGTATGTCTCCAAGTATATGACAGTCATATGACAAGCCCCAATTTACAAGTTATAACTATAACCACTCCCCAAAACTTGTAATCTTTTAGGCCAAAGTTTAACCCCCAGTAGCAGAGACCTTTATGGACTTCATTTGCATTAGATATTTACCCCTTGCTTAATTAACTGAGTCTAGCAGGACAGAAGTAATTAGGATTCACTCAGATGCTTAAGTAAGCAAATAAGGAAAAACTGAGTGTTGGGCAAGTAATACTAAAGGAATGTAGTTTATTGGCATTAGTCTGCATGAGTTAACAATGGAAACTTTGGAAAAAATATTATATGAACACAGACATAGTATAATTATATAGAGACAAGGCTGTAAAACAGATAAAATAATAATTATCTAATAAAATGCCAACTCTTCATAGTCTTGTATCCACCACGGTAATACATTTCCTATTCTTGTGTCTTAACATCGTGCAAAATCAAAATTCTAAGAATTCTTTGAAGTGCTCGCATGTTTTAGATTAAATTGAAAATTCTGTAATTCCAATGTACTGACCCAAAATGGCATGGGATGTTTTCAATGTCAAAGTTAGGGTAGACTGAACTGACTGAATGTGTAGAATCTCTATGAAGGGAGGTAAGATAGTAGAAGACCTAGGAAGGGAAAAACAAATGGTAATGGATTGTTTTACAATGAAAAGGAAAGCAATTTATGACTTGATAAGGCTTAAAGAGGACAGTAGTGAATGCAAACTGACTATCCTGAATGTCTGGATGCCAAGGAAGGAGTTTTACTCACATACTCTCCAGAGCTCACCTATAGCCAAATGTCTTTCATCTGCCAGACAGGGTGAAACATCTAAAGGATGTGGTGTCTTATCCTACAGAAACATGGAGATTAATTTTTATAATATTATTTGTGTATGACCTGTAAAATACTTGGCCACAGTCTTATGTTGCTTTTTGTCTTTCCTTTTTGATCTTTTGGAAAGAGACTGTGGCTTTTTTTTTGGTACAGGGAATCTAACTCAGGACCTTGCCCTTGCCAGGCAGGAGCGGCGCCACTGAACTATATCCCTGGCCCATAGCTTTTTACAGTAGCATTAAAAATGATTTTTTTTTTTTTGCCTTATAAACTCATCTCTTCTGACCTGAGAAACTGCATTTATATTCAAGAAGTTGTGGGGTGTTAAGGAACATAGCACATGCTTGACATATAAAATTTATGAAATTATCAACTCTGGCTTCAGAAACAGTCAACACAGAAGTTATGAGAATTCAGTTGACTGGCTTTAGTGTACCAGGGTGACAACAGGGATAGCAACTAGAAATGAGGATGGTACGACTATATGGAGTTGGGTCAGACTATAAAGAGTTTTAAGGAGCTCAAACTTTTTTCTGCAGGCTTTGAGAATCCATTGTGCCCTGTCTCTTATTCAAGTTATTAATACCAATAGCTCACAGCAGCTGTGCATTCATAGAGATAAGTTTACAAAGAACAGATGAAGAGCTCTTTCAGTGCTGATATCAGATGGATTAGAACGTGATTAATCAATGGACAGACTGATTAAATTATTGGGTTCACTGTTCAGATAAGAGGTTTTAGATACACTCTGCCAAACTGTAATTAACCTAAAAATTTCTGCTGGCCTGTTCATAAGACGATCATGTGATACTCTTTGAAGAAATCTTTGAAGGCCCAGAACAGCAGCTGTGAAGGTATATGCATGAGTCAGTTCTAATAATTATTACTTCTCTTCATGTATAAGAACAGAATTTTTAATACAAATGGTAGACACTTTTAAAAAATCTTGTTTTTATAAAAAATTTTCATAAACCCTCTGAGTCTACTATAGAAGCCTTTATAAATGAAATGGCTATTATTCAAGGGAGCATCTAGAAGAATAAAACAGGAGCTTTCCATTTGTGAAATATGATCAACAAGATATTGAGAAAATTTCCTTGTAGTACAGCAAATATAAAAATACTAGACAGGATTTAAAAAGAAAGGTGCACAACATAGTGATGTCAAAATAAGGAAGTTTTGAGAGGTGAGAAACAAAAAACAGAGCAGAGGAAGGCAAAACTGACCTAGATGTGTTTGTCCTCTAGGTTTCCAAAGGATTACAAACACAGTTTAGAAATGTAAGACCGAGGGGAGGGCCTTACCAAACACTCCGAGGAGCTGACTGTAGCGAAGAACACCCGGGAAGGAACACACAGGACAAGTTGGAAAGTAAAACAGACCTTTATTAGTCTGGCCAGACGGCACTCCCAAAGCAAAGTAGCTTAGAGAGGCAACTGGCTCAGAGTCCGAGGCTGTTTTATAGGGGGTTGCAGGGGAAGTTAGCAAGCAGAATTTACAGAAAAGAGAAAAAAAATGATGATGGTCAAAAGATGTTTGCAGATTGTCTTATAGATAGCTGTGTCCGGAACGTCGGTTTCAGACAAACAAGGAGTTGGGTAATTCACTTAGGAACTCTATGTGTGTTACAGATTTTATCTACTGTCCCAGAACTAACAAGCACATTTTAACCATTAACTCACAATCAGTCACTATGTTGGGGCTGGGGGAGCTTTTATGATTACAGAGTTATGCAGTCCCACAGAAACCTATACTTAAAGATGAAGCCAAAAAAGTGATATTTGTGAGCTAGAAAGTGACAATAAGATGATGGTGGGGTGTGTACTTGCTTCAGATTTGATTATGGATGAAAGATAAATAAATCCTTCCTAAAATTAAAACCTGTTTAGGGCACTTGTATACAGCATATTTTTGGATTTTGCTTTTTAATCCACTCTGCCAGTCTTTCTTTTGATTAGTGAATTGAGGCCATTAACATTGATGGTTATAATTGATAGATATTGACTCATCCTTGTCATGATGCCTCAAAATCTCATGTAAAATTTTTGGTTTCAAAGTGGATCCTCATCATGGGGTCCTTTGAAAACTAGTAGAAGTAATACCTACCCCTCTCTGTGTACTTTATCCCAGTTTTCAAAGAAACTATCATAAATAAATTTCCAAATAAAATAAGCCCACAACAGAAGAAAAACATTAACAATATGAGAAAAAAGGCTTCACAGCTGAGAATCAGCAGGAAGAGGAAGCTACAAAACCAATATCACCTGAAGTATGTATATATTGGAGAGATCAGATATTCAATTTAAAATAAAAGTTTAATATTCTTAAAAATTAAAAAAATTAATGTACAATCAAGCAACTCAAAACTTATAAATATTCAAAGTATGCTCAAATAGTACTTCTAGAAATAAAAAATATAATTGGGAGAAAAAGAACCTCAATAGCTTGAGATAAACAATAGATTCTATACAACCTAATTAGTTGAAGAGAACTAGCCAATTTCATCTTATAACTGATAAATTTACCTGAGAGGCAACTCAGATAAATGTGACACTAAACAGGTTAAGAAACATGGAGGAAAGACTAAAAAGGGAAAGGAGAAATCTAATTGGAATTCACAAGAGGATAATGGGGAATATTGGAAGAGACAATGTTTCAAGAGATACTGTCAGAGATTTAGTAGAATTGATGAAAGCCACCAATCCTCTGATGTCAGCCACCAAGAAAGTAATGGAAAGTTTTTTATTTGAACCGGGGATCAAACTTGGGACTCTGCACTTGCGAGGCAGGCAGCGGAACCATTGAGCTAAATTCCCCGCCCTTCAATTTCTTTTTGATGCTTTACTTATAATAAATCATTGAGATATTAATTAAAATTTTTCAGGGCCAGGGATTTAGCTCAGTGGTTCCACTGCCTGCCTTGCAAATGCAGGGTCCCGAGTTTGATCCCCATGCCAAAAAAAAAAAAAGGAAATTGAAGACTTAACAAGTAACCGGGAAAAACACCCGCACATGAAAGGTACATTAACAACCAACTTCCTGGGAGTGTCATTGGATGTCAGAAGAAAACAGAATATTGTATATAAAGAAATGTTAACTAAGAATTGTATACTTTGAACCACTGTAATTCAAAAATAAGGATAAAATACAGATACTTAAAAGAAAAGAGAAAGTGAACAAACAGTAATTAGCAGACAAAATGAATCAATTAATGTTAACTTGTTAGGATGAGTGTGAAAACAAAATATTGAACCATAACAAGAACAAAGCAAGTTACATAATAATAAAAAATATGATTATACTTCATGATGTACAAAACTGGATGTGACTAAACAATATGCTTTTTAGGCATAGCATGTGGAAAACAAGCAAAAGCAACAAAATGCTTAGCATAAAATCTAAAAGTCGCCTCCAGAGGGAAGAGCAAGTGATGTAACTTAAGAAAGGAACAAAGAGAATCAAAGGTATGGGAATACTTTGATCTAGATCTTATTTTGTAAAATATGGGAGAAAAAATTTATCCATTTTTATATTTTAAATTATCTGACTACATTAAGTACACTGATTTTTAGGAATAGTATATTTAATAGTTTCTTTAAAAAAGTAAAACAAAGTGATCAAGCAGAAAAATGAAAAGGAAGTAAACGTAAAGCTGGCAGAATTCTGGAGTCAGCAATCTGCAACTCCAATATTGGTATATTTTGCATGAACATTAATGTCTCTATTGAAATATGATTTTGCACATTGTTTTAGAAAGTATACTTATTCCAGCCACTCATTTAACAAAATGATAGGACTCTATGACATGATTCCCAACACCATTCTCAGCCCCCACTAAGAGAGTAAAACTTCATTTTTCTAGCAACTATAGAACATACAACATGGAAATATTTAAGATTACAGATGTTGCCATCTGAAACTCTTGACACAAATTTACAATTTAGAGATACTATTAAAGACATATTAAAATCACTTTAGGCAATGCACACTTTACTTTTGGCTATTTTAGGGAATTATTTCCACCAGTATCTTACTGACTAAAATGGGAAGACTCAGTAAAGTGAGAAAAAAAAAAGTTTGTTTCTGTGAAATCATTTAGCTAATGAAAAATTATTCATTTGTGCAGCTATACAAATGTCCTTAAATGTAAGTTGAGCAGCTATCAAATGTGATAATTCAAATAATAAAGTTTAGCCTGTGATTTAATAATTCTAATACCACTACTCAATAGCATTCTTTCCTATATTAGGCCATAAAGATTCCTGTATTATAACTACAAAACACTATTTAAAAAAATGTACTATGCCCTACAGCACTTAGCCTTGACAAACAATTACTGGATCACATTCAACTGAATACAAAAAGCAATCTTTATCACAAGGTTAAAATTAGCCTTGGAACAATAAATGCTTTCAAAGCTATTCTAAACTCCAAACTGTTTTGCATCAGCCTCTTTTGAGGAAATGCAAACAAGTAAAGGGAAGGACATTTGAAAAACTTTCTGTCCTTGTCCTCTAAATTTTTTCAAAATTTGTTAGTCCCATAAGGAACAATCATGTCACCCCTGAAAAGTGAACAATTTGACCTCAGAAGGAAAAGTTTTATAAATTAAAATAAAAGTAAAACAAAAACAAATAACTAGCAAAACAAAGAACTCTGAGAATTCTGCTCTTTAGAATATATGACTTGGGGTAGGACTCTTAAATTTTTTAGACATTATTACAGGAAAAAAAATCAAGTGCAAAGTATTTGATTCATGGAAGAATTATCAGAAAGTAAATAGATTTGCTATTTGGTTCAAACCCAATATCCTGAGAGATATACTTTTTTGTCCATTCATCTGACAAAAGACAGTACTATATTAGAATTTCACCATTCAAGTTATGTAACAAATTACTTTAATAAGAGTGATCATTTCTGAAAAAGGTATAATCAAGATCATCACAAAAAGAAAGTGGGCTAATAGAAAAAATTCGGTATATCCAAAAGTTAAATGTCCGTCCAAGTTGACCTAAAAAAATTAGTTTTGTCAGAGAATTTTAAATCCAAATCTTCCCATCACTTTGGTTAGAATACTTTTCTTGGTGGGGGAGGGGTACCGGGGATCAAACTCGGGGACTTTGAGCTTGCAAGGCAGGAAGCAGCACCACTGAGCTAAATCCCTGGCCCTAGAATGTCATTTTGAGAGCCTACCACTAGCTTGGAGATCATCAGATGGTGAGAAGGAAGAGATGGTGGTCAGTTTTCCTTTGAGCTGTAATCACAATGACTTTATGTGTATTAAAAATTAATTTAATAGCATCAATAACAACAATAACTACATGTAAGCAGCAATGAATTCAGTCACTAGACAGGAATCTAGATGCCAAGATTTATTAAAGCATTTCCAAATGATAGCTTACATCTGAATATGCTCTATAATTATCCTCTGTGATTTCACACATACAGAAAAATGTAACATCCACAAAAACTCTATGAGATAAGGGAACGTTTTGCTAGAGTTTTCTCTGGGTTTGGAAATAAATGTGTAGTCAGATTACCAAGCCAATCTCACAGAAAGTTAAAAAAAAATCTCCTTGTGGTGATTCACAATGCACATAACCATGTCAAAGGCTTTGAGATATCGAGTATTAAATTACCTGTATCTATAACCCATACTCTCAAAAACTGATCAGATTCTTGTTTTTAAGATATTATCTGTTAATATTTCATAGGACATTATATTTTATAGAAAATGGATTATAATATATTTGGAGTGACCTCCAAAATTTTTTTGATCTTATACCTCAATAACCAAAGCAAACTTTTGACTCTGTATCACTAATAAAAAATTTACAGAAATAGAAATCAAAAAGAAGAAGAAAGAATAATATAGATATTTTCCCATTTCCTTACCATATTCTAATGCTTTACGGACTTCTGAACACACGCTAGTCCGGAGAGCATTGAAAAAGATCTCTCTGAAGTCTAAAAAGAAGAGATCTATCTAGAAACAAAGCTAATAATCTGGTATAAACAGCTTAATCAGGCATCAACAAATATCTAATGTAAAAGTCAGATAATAAGTATTTAAGCAAGTAATATGATCTCTATCATAATTACTCAACCCTGCCATTCTCATGAGAAAGTAGTCACAGAAAAAATTAATAAACATATTTGTGTTCCAATGAAAATGTATTTATGAACACTAAAATTTGAATTCTGTATGTATGTATGTATTAATTAGCTGGTTTTGGTTATTGCTATTTACATAAATTTCACGTATAATTTGTAATAATATCATTCTTTTAGTTTTTTCACCAGTTATTTATCCTGTATTCTGAATGTTTTTGTCTCCTTACACCCAGAAACTTATTCACTGATGTGATGATACTATAAAGTAATTTGGTCATGACAGTAGAGACTTTGTGAATGAGATTAATGTTGCTATAAGAGTCCTAAGGGAGAACCTACACTCCTTCCACATTGGGAAGACATCGCTGGAAGGGCTAGAAGTCACTTTTTATAAAATAGAAAGCTATCTTCTACAAACAGCAAATCTGCCAGTACTTTCACCTTGAACTTGTCAACCTCCAGAACTGTTGGAAATAAATTTCCATTGTATAAAAACCAACCATTCTATAGGGTCTTCTTATAGCGGCCTAAATGGTCTAAGACAATTTAAAAATATAAAAGTCATTCTTAGCTTATAGGCTGCACAAATACTGGGAAGTAGTTGTGTTTGGTCCATAGACAGCAGTTTGCAAACCTTTGTCTCAAGAAAGTAGGGGATTAAAGAGGAAAGCCATGGTTGACTTGGATAATGAGTTCAAGCACCATTTGTTTTTCCTACTAAGCAGTAAGAGTGAAAGGTAAATGATTAGTCAAGGATGATCCTGTTTCTTCAGATCAGTAAGTAATAAGTCTTGAATTGCTTGATAATAAGTAGTAAGAAATAACTATACACTCAATGCATAATAGCTGATTTTAAAAAGTAAATTTATTTAGTAAGAGTGCAAAATCTTAAAAAACTGATGGTGCTTTTGATTAGTCTTCAGGAAACTCTAAAAGTAGCCACAATTGGCTCCATGTTCTTTATAGGCTTCTGTGGATAGTGACCACAACTGTCTCTCAGCAAGAATTCTTTCTACAAAATGGTATAAAGGAGCTGATTTTTAATATATCATACTCATTAAGAACAAAATATAATGTTCATATATGTAATGTTTGATAGCACTATATATAATTATTTTTAAAATTTTTAGGTGAGGGTTATATAAACATCATAGATCTCCAAACCTATGATTTGCTAAATCTAAATGCAATAAAACCTAATGGGTCTGATTACCAAAGGCTAAAGAATGAGTAATTTATGTACTGTAGGCCCACCGAAATACAGCTTGTCTGCTAAAATAGCCCTACGGGAAGTTAACTCTGAAAAGAGAAAAGACAGATAAATAAAAAACCACCATTTCCTCAGAAAGACTTTTCAGTTATGATAAATTTTAAAACAAGCATTATTATTATTATTATGTGATTTTTCTGTAGCAAAAATAAAATAACTATTATTATGAAACCACTGTTTAATACTAGCCATAAAAAAGAAAATGTTAAAATTCATTCATTAACATAATGATACATTTTTATTTTTGTAACCAAATTAAATTCTACTAAAGACCTACAACCTAGATTATAGATGATAACCAAAGCACCATATCATGACCTTATAACTGCATTACAATGTTTTGGACCAATTTTTTAATGAGAGTAATTTCAAAGTAATCTTATTTCTTTCTTGGAATTGTTATAAATCTAATATACAGAGAAATGTGGAAAATTCCAAGTAACTTAGCCACAGCAAGCAAGGTATCTGCTTGTTTACTTAGATAAAATGGAGAATACAATCTGGCAACGATTAGTTAAGTAACTGTATATTCACATGGAAATGGTGTATGATATAATATAATACAATACATAAATTATATAATTTGAAAGGGCTCTTCCTTTAGCCAAATAATGTTCATTATTTTCACAACTAAGTGACGGATAATTATATAGACTTCAATACAGATATAAGAAGATCATATTGATTTAATGCATTGATTAGTTATTGAGAGGAAGCAGAACAAAATATTCCAACGGACTGAGAGACCCAATCAAGACCCAATATTGGTTCTTCTAATTTACTTCCTCTAGTTCGTCTGTGTTTTTGGAGTCATTATCTTTTAATATTCATCAAGAGGCTGACTAGTATATTTGTTAAACAAGAATTAAGTCATATTAACTGGGTTCATATATTCTTTCATCACACTAATTATATCACATAGACAAGTAAAAAAAATTTTCTATTTCACATTCCCATTTTTGCAATGAATATAGTTAGAGATAATATCTCAAAAGTAATTGTTGTAAGCATTAAATAAGGGGAAAAGAAGTAAGTATATTTACTTCAAATAAGGTAAAAGAAAGGTTATGTGAAATGTTTAGTAGCACAGTACACATACTTACATAGTGTGATTTTATAGTCTATTGTGCATTAGTGTTCTTCAGACCATAGTTATACCATTGTTATGACTTGTATCTAGATGTTCCCACAAAGCCTCATGTGCTCATTTTTTGGGAGGTGGTTGCACCACCGGTGTGTGACAATGGGATTACGGGTGTGTTACTAGCTTAGCCCACTGATTGGTTTAGCATAGTTCTGGGTGTGGATAATGGGAAGGCCCTCTCTGAGTGTACGTGGCACCATCCAATAGGCTTCTAACATGAATGGTATAAAAGGGAAAGGAAGGTTCCCTGTTGCTGCCTCCTGCTTACCCCGTCACAGACCGACGACCTTTTCTCCCCTGCAATCCCCCTCTGTCACACCACCCAGCCTTGGAGCCAGCGGACTATGGACTAAAACCTCTACAAACTGTAAGCCAAATAAATGTTTCTTCCTTTAACTTGTGAGCACTGAGTATTTTGTCTCAGCGATGAGAAAAGTAACTAAGACAACCATGTATATAGCGTACTACTGATGTATACTTTATCTTTGACGAATTCACACTGGGTGTTGGGATGGCTGTACATAGCTCTCAGTAGTATATCTGCTTCAAGACACTGAAGAATGCAGTCTAGGAGGTCTTCTGTGTGTTAATTTGCTGAAGCTGCAAATGGTAGTAATACATTTGGACCCACAAAAGTATTATAAGATTTCTGAAGTAGTTCTCTTGAAAGCATGTCACACTGTTTGATCTGATAGAGGGAAAGGATTTGAGCTGGATATTGTGAGAGCTATAATGTGGAAAAAGGCCAGTCTGTACATATTTTGAAAATGATATAAGAACGCAGCTCAAGATGCCTATTTCAGTGATCAGTGTATAATGAGATCAATAAAGTTTTCCCCAAAATTTCAAATCATATAATCTTTATCTTCAGTATATTTTACAGTAGTGTATCAGCAGATTATAAAGATGAAGGAAAAGTTCCAGGACAGAATAAAATACACACACACACATACACACACACATACATATACACACACACAATACTTAAGAGTCAGGGAGGGAAACCAAATAGGTTGGATGTGGAATCAAGATAAAAAAAAATACAGATGCACTGGAGCAGTTGCCTTAATCTAAGAACAACATATTAAATAAATAATTATATTTTGGATACAAAATCCCACATGAGCAAATACAAGATAGAGAAGTTAGTGATTATCAATTGAAAAGCTTAGCAAAATACTATGGAGCTTTTAATTCATGCAGATCAAAAGATGAAAGGGAGTGACACAAAAAACTAATGATCATAATAACAAGTTAGTAATAGGAAAAGGAATGTGATTTCAGAGCTCTTCAGAGAACTGCCTTCAGTTTTGGGAAAATTAGAACGCCTTTAGTAAAAAAATTCAGAAAAAATGTTTAGAGACAAACACATTATATGAGAAACAGTTAAAAGAAATAGGTATAGTTAGCTTAAATATGGTTTTTAAAAAGCTCTTTAAAAAACTGCTGTCATTTTATCTGAAAGATAGGGAAGGGAGTTTAGAAATTTTTGCATCATCATAAAATTGAAGAATCTGCACAATAATTAGCAACTACTCAAAAGCATTTCAATCATACATTCTAATACCTAAAGCTATTTAAATAAATAATTGTCTCTACAGGGTTCTCTTAACTAAAGTGGTGAAGGATAGTATAGTAGACCAGTACTGGACTGTCTACCAGCAGTACTCCTTTTCTCAGAATTGCCTCTCGGTTGTAGCCCTCCCCAATGACCCCCAAAACTTCCCACAAACTTGTGATCAGTTGAGGGGGCAATAATCTCAGGCTAAGTCTAGATATGATTTTAATCTTTATTACGCATTCTTCCTTAGGAAAGTTGCTTTCTTGTCTTTGGGATGTGAGGGCCATCCTTTCATGTTTTATACTTAGATGTGATGACAAATATGGTGGATGCTTAAATTTTAAAAATATATTAGTGCAAGGACCCGAGTTCGATCCCTGGTACAAAAAAAATAAAATTACAGTACAAGTGTAATTCTCCTCAAAATACTCTTCCTCACTTGAAACACGTTTATCCTACCAGTTTTGCCATTTTTGAAGCACTTCTGGAAGTTCACTTTCATGAGTGTCTTTAGTTGTATTGGATTGGCTGCCTCGATGTTCTGAATTGATTCAGAAAGTTTACCTTTCATAGTCATTTTGAATTTTGGGTAGTGCCAAATGTAACAGAGCCAAAAGATCTGGTTAATGTGGTGGATGAGAACTTACTGTAATTTTGTTTGTTTGTTTGTTTTTGGTACTGGGGATTGAACTCGGGACCTTGTGCTTGCAAGGCAGGCGGTAGCACCACTGAGTTAAATCCCTGGCCCCATACTGTAATATTTTTATTTGACAGATAATGACCAATATGTCTGTAAGTCTACTCCAACTGATATTCTGTATTTGTGTGACTATTATTTTTAGTTAGCATATACCTTTAAGGGCACTGTTTAGGGATTTGATAAAAAATCTCCAATCATGCCTCCAGTACTATTAAGCCAAGGAGTTTAAAAAGTGAACAAAATAGAAAAAAAAAGTTCTCTAGTTATTTACTGACCTTTGCATTGACTCACTTTAGTATTATTGAAGTATAACTGAAAATATTTAAGGTTTACAATGTAATATTTGAAATATTTATACAGTGTGAAATGAATACCACAAACTTAGCCATCACTTTACATAGTTAGTACATATGTTTGTGTATGGCAAGAAGACATAAAATCTACTCTTTTACCAATTTTCAAGTATACAATACATTGTTATTAATTATGGACATCACGCTATCCGTTAGTCTTGAGAACTTATTCTTAAAACTTTTGAAAGTGTAGTCCTTTTGGCCAACATCTCCTCCAACAACCTCAGCACCAGACTGTGCACTGTGGACAGTGTAAAGTAAGGGGCAAGTGTGTGTACCTTCCATGCACATCCATGTTCATGCACACAAACAGAAAGGAAACCAGACTTTGTGCTGGCAAAGGTAACAGCTGCAGTGGCTTCACTGCATCAGGGAATGACTGATATAACCTGCTTGGATGGTCTGAGGACCCACTGGGAGTACCCCATCAAATGTGACAAATAATGTGGCTTATGTTGTCATAATCAAGGCCTCTTTATTGGAAGGTAGTGTTGAAGCAGGCAACTCAGATGGAATCTCTTGGGCTAGGGATAGATTACCTGTTAGTGTTTTAGATCTGCTAGATGCCCGGAGAGGCTCAGAGCCAAGAGAATCTTCTATGAGGTATTTACCAGCAGAGAAGGGGCCTGGGTTCCCTGACAATTGGCACAAGATTAACACAGGAACATTTTACTGTGAGGATGCTGTGGGATTTCTCCACTTGCCTAAGTATTAGATTTGCTAATCAATGCTAACACCACATGGTTTTGGAGAAATCTTTTCATCATGTGTTATCCTTCCACTGTTTTTAAAGAAAATGTACAAGGGAATGAATGAAGATGTCCATCCATCCCAAGAGGCCTGGGTTGACTTGACACTTAATGAAATTGTAGAAGATAGGAATGAAAGAAACTTATCACCAATTAGATGTTCCAGAAGCTGGTTTAGGACTGCACTATACCTAAGGATGCATCTAATGGAAACCATCAGAGGAGACAGAAATGGTACCAGCAATCCTAGGAGGCTCTGGGATATCCTCAGGCATTTCAGTCTTACTCCCCATCCAAATGAACAGTTAAAGCTAATCTTATGGGGATTGTCTTCTTTAAAGGATAGCTCTACCTGGCATCCACTGCATATCTGAGGATCTGGGGTTTTAACAAGGGTGACCTTCTGTTCAGTGAAGCATGGAGCAGACTTCTGTAGAGGGCAATGGGTTTCAAGTGTTGTTATCGCGATAAAAGCTCTTTTCTGAATGGAAGGCTATTTCCACGTCATTTCTAAAAATCCACTACTTTTCTGGACATTGTAAACCTGTTGAATATGAATACAATTGTATAAATTTCAGGCTGTTTTATTTTAAGGAAAGAGTTTTACTATAAATTATAAGAGATCTTTTCCTATTTAGACCTCAGGGTTATCTTGGAACCTATAAACAAATGTGACCCCCAGCAGCTTCAATTCTTGATATTCAAAAAGTTCATAGGGTTCAAAAAGTTCATGTGCTGCCTAGAAAGCACAAGGTCCTGAGTTTGATCCCTGGTACCAGAAAAAACGTTTGTAATTTTTAAATTAAATGTTATTTAATCAGCTGAATAAAGAATGTGTTTTCTACTTTTTAACTTCTGAAAAATTCTAATGTTTAAAACCTCTGGGAAAAAAAGTTGATAACTTAAAAATCTAGGGAAATTGTGGCAAAAGAATTAGGTCACTTGCAAAATAAACATTCTCGTGGTTAAAAAAAATGACAATGAATGAATGAACAAATGAATAAATAAATGAAACATAAAAAACTAGGTAGATGAAGATAGGGGAAAGTACACTAAACAAACTCAAAACATGTATTTCTAAAACATGTAATTTAAAAACACAAATATTTAAAAGTGGAAAACATTTACAACATGAGCAGCAATATATTCTTAATATGCTGGACACAAAGGACTAATAACTGTAGCTGTGGGCTTTACTATAGCTCCAGAGCTGTAGGCTTTACTGTAGCTCCAAATGAAGAAACTGTTTAATAAAGAACCATTTAGCAAGCAGTTTACTCTTTGTGGTTCTTTCTTGGCCACTTTTACCTTATAATGGTAGCACAAAGGCCACGATAGACAATGTAAACCAATGGGTATGACTGTGTTTCCATCAGACTTTATTTAACAAACAAGCTAGGGATCTAAATTTGGCCTGCACCCTTTAGCTTGATGATCTCTGCTCTAGCCTCAGTAATGTGCAAAGATTTGACCTTGGACCAAATCTTCCTTGCAACAGTTCTTCAAAGGATGGATGTCTGATTCAAGATAAATGAGAGTCCTGTTGAAGTTACAACCTACTGACTGCACACCTGCATGGTATGGCTGAGTTTGATTAAGTCATTTGTATTTGGTAAGGTGTAGCTATACCAGAAGAAGGAAGCTAGGTATGTACCTACCTTTGAGGGAGTCACAGGATAGAACCAGAAAGACTAACAAGATCCTAGAATTGATGTTTTCCCTGAACTGACAACCCACACCCAGTCACCTTCTTTATTGATGACCATGGAAGTGCATGATGTAAAATGACTTGGGAACATTGAAAGCTATTCCAGAGAATCCCTCCTATGCTGCTATCACTGTGCATGCTATATGGACCTGTCCCAGGTCCTTTTTAAAGCCAAGAAAACTTGATATGTTAGTCTCTGATTTGACTATCTACCTCAATCCAAAAATAGTATGCATGTGATTATAAAACATTTGAAATCAGGAACAAAAATATAATCCTTCATTAGGAAATGGACAAAAGGTGTGAACTGCCTTGAGAAAGTAGAAATTCATATAAGAAGAAACTGATGAAAAATATACTTTAACATTTTGGTAATCAAATATTAAAATGATATCCTATTTTATTTCTACCAATTCAGAATTTATCTTAATGATATGCTTTGCATTGATATAAGATATAGGAAATGAGGATCTTTTTGGATTGTTAATGGATTCAAACAAGAAAACAGAAAAGAAACTGGGCAACAAGAAATGCTATAAAAATGTTTCTTTTGAACTATATCCCCAGTACTACAAATTTATTTCCCACATAAGTCACAAAAATATGAAAATATGTGAAATTACATAGTATATATTTATTATTTGTAGCAGTAAAAATTATAAACTGCTTACATGTCAAATAAGCTATTAGCCATCTATTTAAATACCTATGTATCATCAAAAAAATGTATACATCAGGAAAGGAAAAATAATATGATTTTTTTTTCAACAGATGGTGTTAACCTCGTATGGGGGACCCCTAAAGGATGTCATATATCACAGAAAACCCACTACATTGCCAGCCCTTAGAGAAGAAAATGAAAATGCATGTGCAGCAATCTCGATGACCAAGGTTACCCAAGAAGAAGTTTGCTGTACTAGTAAATGTCTGGAAGCTAACATCCACCACTTTGAGCACATCTTGTAATTGTAGAGGACAAAAGTAACTTGTATTAATCTTATGATGTCTAAATAAATTTAATATTAAAATATTTATACAAGTTTTTATTTTCCAGAAGTGTCCATACAGTGTTTGGCAGACTATACTTATATCTATACATCTATATCTATCAACAAATATAGAAAACATTATTCACTGCCTACCGAATCTCCACATTTATTTTTGTTCTTTCTTATAGAATCTTGATATTTTTATGGACAATGTGTTCACAAGACTTGCCTTTGCAAATATCCTTCTATTCAGAAAGGCCATTTAAAACATATCTGGCTAGTAAAAAATAATCTGAGAAGTTTTAGAAAAGCAATGTTCCTCACTAGAGGTCTTTTACATTCTTGCTTTTCTTCTATTTCTTTTTGCCTGAAAAAAATACATCTCTCAGCAGCAGTTCTCTTGGGGAACATGGAAAATAGTATTTAGTAATTTGAGAGCTCAAAATGCAAAACGTCTACTACGAGTAGAAGAGTTTGATCTCTAGAAGACAGAATGAAACTGATGAAATTTTGAATTATATGCCAAAAAATCATGTATACACATGTAGCAAATCAGGTAAAGTACATAGGGAAATTTTAAAAACTAGTTATATAAACAGTAAAACTTTTTAAAAAATACACTTGTTAAGTCAATACAAAACAAATATTTGTAACACAAGGGGAGAATAATCATTGCACTCATACACACATTAGGGTCAGCAGTGTACAATATTTACATAGACACAGCAAGGTACACATTAATAACTGAGAACCAAATCCTAAGCAGCTATAATAAGTCAATAGAAAATGTCTAATTAGACAATAATATAGTATAATCATGTTATTATTTATAAACATGGATTTAAAAACCTAAAATATGGTAAGAAAGCATTGTTTTCCATAGCAAGAAACAAGAATGTGAAAAGGTGCATCAGGAAAGCTGAATTTCATTAAAGTACTTTCATTAGTATTTAATATTTAACACTGCTTGCATATTACTTGGCCAGAAATGAACTTTAGTTTTTAAAAAGTTATAAAAATGGGCAAAAAATATGTTCAGAAAAACCAGTCAGTTAAAGACAATATTCCTTAAGTACAAAAGTACTCAAAATGACGGAGGCAAAAACTTCAATAGAAAAATAGTAAAAAGATTTGCACTCATTTCATTGAAGACAAAAAAAGGCAAATATTAGTCATACTGTAATGTAAGATATTGGTCAACTTTACTGAGTAGGGAAAATGCCCATGGAAAACATGAGAGGACATTTTTTTCCCCATATGTTTTTTTCTTGATATGGCAAAAATTTACTGGCTGATCACATCCATTAATGGAAGTTGGCAACAGGGGAAGGCATGAATACTTTTCTTACATCACCAAGTATATAAACTGTTAGCACAATTTTTGGAATTTAATCCTCAGTGTTTCTTAAAATTAAAAATATACACACTATTGATTTATCAAACCCATTTTTGGAACTCTAAAGAAAGGATAGTTCAAATGAACATCTTATAGTGACAAAAATTTGAAAAACCTAAATGTCATTAAAAGAAATGGTATAATAAATTATATTATACTGGTTATGAAAATTATACAGCTACTAAAAATGAATGAATAATACCAAGGCATTTGGTTTCCATTTTAACATGAGAGATAATAAAGAGAAAAAATGTGAATTTTTGAGCTATCATTCTTTGGTAGAATATTAAAAACTTGACAAAAACAACAATTTCTTAATAGTCGTGATTACTTTGACTATGTTTTATTCAACTAATATGCCTTGCATTGGCACTTATTTTTAATATAATAGTATAAATTGTCAGTTACTCCTCAAAAATGGTATAAACTCTACTTTATCTCTGTATATATGCATGCTCATTTAAAAACACAGATATAGTTAGACACACATAAACATTTCCAGAGAAGGATATAAAGCACTCATGGAGGATTATAAATCATCATTGCACTGAAAGTATTTTTTAGATTGCTTTTGCTAGAGTACATACATTGCCTTCTCCTATGGGGGTGGGGAAGGAAAGGACTATCACATTAAAAGTTATAAAAGGTATATTATATGTCAATTTGACAACAACTGAAGAACCATAGTGCTTTTATTGAGAGAGGATTCTAAGGGGTATATATAAAATCCTAGATATAAAGAGTTACTGTCAATCAGCAAACTATTTAATATGTGGACATATCCAGTTCTTTCCATTGCATTAAACTGTCGTATTCTGCCTTGAAAGTAGTGTTATCCATTTAAACACATATTCAATTACATTTTTCACTAAGAATGAACTGTTAAAATCAATGTGCACATCATAGACACCTATATTTTTCTTTCACCATTAGAGTTTAAGATTGCTACAATTCTGTAAGTATTGACTGACATCATTAGATTATTTAGGTTGAAGAACTTGAGGCAAAGATTCTCTTTCCATGTGAGTACTACTACAGAAAATATGAATTTAAATTCTACATTTTTCTCCAAATAAGGATTGAACCAGATTCATGTGCACATAGCAAAATAGCTGGTTTGCCTAAGGATATGTGCAAGCAAGTTCTATTACTGAAACTAAGTAAGTTTTTTATTATTATATTACAAGATAGCAAATTTATTGCTCACAGGTAGAGACTACAGAGAAAATTTAGTAGCTCTGCATTGGTTGGGTGCCAAAAATATGCTAGTTAAGTCTGCACAAAAAAATCCTCTCTCCCACCTCTGCTATCTTCCTATTAGTGAAGCTACGATTTCAACACTTTATAAAACCTCTCATGAAAATTTGTACTCCTCCTGTATCCTAACATATTTCCACACGTTTACTTAAATCTATAATCAATATTTCTGCTTGTAACTATGCAATTATTGGTCATTATAGAATCAAAGAGAAATCTGTGATGTTTGTTTTTCTTGTGCTACTCTCTTCTCCTATTCCCAGCCCAATTTATTATTTTTTCATTTACTTGTGTTTTCCTGAAACACATACTGAGTCTTCCACATGTCATGGTATCTCTGTAAAATGGCTCACACAGTGATTTTCCACAGGGTCAAAGCTAGCTCACATCTGAGCAGTTTCCTCTGTTTCCTGAGAAATCCCTCCTAAAGGCTTCTGGGTGCCTGGCTGCAGATAACTCTCAAGTTCTACTGCACACCTCTTGCTATGGTTTGGATAGGCTCATGTGTTCAAAGGCTGGTCCCCAATGTGGTGATGTGAGAGGTGATATGGTAACTGTAAGAAGTAAGGTCTATAGAAGCAAGATGACTACAAAAGAGGAAGAGGCTATGGGGGAGAAAGGAGAAATAGGGAAGAAGATAATAGGAGAGGATAATCAGAGAATGTTAAATGCATGTTCAAATATGCCATAATGAAGACCATTTTTCTGTTTAACTCCTATGCATTAAATTTTTTTAAAAGGTGAAGTTCAGTGGAAAATAATGAGATCACTGATGGAGCTGCCCTTAGAAAAAATTATTTTAGATCTACTGAGAATCTGATTGGTTCTTGTAAGACAGTTGTGAAGGAACAAGATTGGCCCTTCCATACTGGCTGGATTCACGTCTTTTCATGTGCTCACTCACACATATTCCCACCATGATTCCATTCCATCCAGAGGTTCTCAGCACAAACAAATTCAGCCACTCAACCTTGAACTTGTACCCTTTAAAATTATAAGCTAAATAAACCTTTTTTTCTTTTCTACATTACCCAACCTCAAGTATTTTGTTACAGCAAGAGAAAACTGACTAATATATCTCCTATGCTAGACTTTCCATTTGTAATCCTACCATTTCCTTTCACCTCAGTCTAGTCTTGGTTCCCTACATTGATTTTCTCATTTTTAGTGTAGCATATTCTCCAGTACATTTTGGCATAGTCTGGTTTTCCTGAGAAATGACTTATATAAGGTAAATGTGTTTGTCCTGACTTGCTGTGGTTTGAACATGTATCCTCCAAAATTCAGCCATTGCAATACGTTAGTATGAAGAGGTGGAGCCTTAAACTGGTAAACAGACCATGAGGACTCTTCTTTGTTAGAGGAATTGAGGGCACTAAGAAGCTTCATGCAGCATTCACCTAGCTAGGTTGTTGCCATACTACCTTGTGCCACATGCAATGCAGCAAGAAGGCCCTCATAGACCAGATGGTGGTGACTTAATCTTGGACTTTCTAGCCTACACAACTATGAGAAATTAATTTCTGTTCTTTATAAATTACTCAGTCTCAGGTATCAAGTTTGTAGTAGTACAGAATATGCTAAAATATAATATCTGATTGATATTTTGGTTGGTATAGAATTCAATATTAAAAATAATATTCCTTAGATTTTTAAAAGCATTGTCTTCTATTATCAAGTTCTGCTTTTTTTTGGATTTTCCTGTTTTTCTTTATTTATAACTTGATTATTTTGTCTCTAGAGTGTTCTAGGATCAACCTTAACACATACTGAGAAATCTTATATGATAAACACTGCAATGGGTCTTTTTTTGTTTTTCAGTGTGCCCTTGCAGTATTCATTGCTCTTGCTTACTGTGGAATTTCTCCAAGTTATGTTGTTGAACCTTGACACTTTATTGACTCTGGCTTCATCATGAAGGAGAACTACTTTTAGGATACTGAGCTACTGGTCAGTTGCTCAATTCTCTATATCTTTTCTCTATTTTTAATTCTGTCATTTTTTTTTTCTTTCTGGAAGTTGTTTACACTTTTGCCTTCCAACTCTCCAAATATATATGTTCTATAACAATTTTAACTTCCAATTATTTTTTGTTTGTTAATTTTAAATGATGTTGTATTGTTATTTTATGGAGTTTATTGAGAAGTATTCCATTACTTCTCAATTCCTTGTATTTATTCTAGTAACTATGACTTCATTTTTAAGAATATGTGAAGATTGTGGACTCTGTTTTGTATGATAGAGGATTTACTTAAATCATACCTCTTTCCACTACTTTTAAGGTTTTCTCTGTATTTGATCTTTAATTATTTCACTATAATAAGTATCGATAGGAGTTTCTCTATATTTGTATTGAGTTCACTGTACTTTTCTCATGTATACATATTTCAACATTTCTAAATATTCTGATCTAGGTTACCTTTAACAACTGGTTCTTCCTTCTTGTGTTTACTCTATAACACTCTGACCTACAGTGTGAGTCAGCTTTTCTGTTGCCAGAATGAAACATCCAACACACACAACCTAAAGGAGAAATTTCATTTGACTAATAGTTTCAGAGATTTTAGTCCATGGGACTAGTTTATAAGACAGAAATGTCTTACCAACTACCTACTCTAATTTATTCTAGCTATATTCTCCATGTATTTTAATATCTTGTTCATATTCTCTACCTCATTTCCTTATATCAATTTGCCAGTTCAATATTTTTCTCTTTATCCATTTAAGAAGTTCATTTAGCTTTTCTTTCTTTTTTAATCAAATGTTAACTCTTGATTTTTAATTCTCTTCAGTATTGTTTCAAATCCAGTTTGCCCTTTTTTAGTTTTATTTTCAGGACTATAACTGCAGATCCTTTATAAGTTTCTTCAGCTAGAATTGCCTTGAAACAACTATCTGCCTCCTAGAGAAGCAATGAAGTTTCAAATTTCTTTAGTCTAGTCAACAACTATTAACCTATTCATTTTCTCTTTCAATATACATATATCATGGTTTAAAAATTGTATATACACAAAAATGCAATAGAACTAGAGATCATTACGTTAAGTGAAGTAAGCCAGGCACAGAAAGACAAGTACCACAAGGTATCATTCATGCAGAACCTCAAAAAGTTGACCTGAGTAGAAGTCGAGAGTAGAAAGGTGGTTACCAAAGAATGAGAAGAGTAGGATGGAGGGAAGGATGAAGAAAGGCTGATCAAAGGGTTCTAAGGTTTAGTTAGGAAGGAGTAAGAAGTTCTGATGTGCTATTGCACTGTACGGTGACTACAGGCAATAATTATGCACAGTATATTTTAAAAAGCTAAGGGAAAGAATTTCGGTGTTTTCACCCTAAACAAATGACAACATTTTAAGGATACAGATTTGTTTAACTTGATTTAAATATTACACAATGCACACATGTATCAAAACATCAGATAGTGGTAACCTATTAATATGTACAACTTTTATATTTTTATGTAGCATTTAAAAAATTTTAATTAAAAAAGTCTGAGCTCATGTTTTTACAATGAAATCAAGGCAAAAGCTCAGGTCTAAAAACTGGATGAATGTAACACAGCAAAATAGGTAAATTATGACTCAGTCATGCTTAACTATCCCCAAAGGTTTCAATCCCCTTACAGTACATACACATACACATACACACATGCCTACACACACACACACACACACTCACTCAAAGGAATAAATTTTAACTTTAGAAATCTTCCTATGATTGATAAATTGCACCAATTCAAATATTTGTGGCAGAAAATATGGGTCAGATTTACTC
The DNA here is from genome assembly GCF_000247695.1 of Heterocephalus glaber. Next base: position 24,953 of record NW_004624742.1, on the reverse strand, counting down.
TAGCACACACAATATGTTTGATCTAAGGTTACTGACTAGTTATTTTTTTTCTATTACAATTAAGTTGTCAAAATACATCACTGATAATCAGCACTGTTGAGTACTTACTATGCTCTAAGTACTTGCTAAGGTTTTGTTTCATTACATGCCAGAGGAGTACTTGACACACACCTGAACTCAGTATTTACAATTATTAATATTTCATTATAACAATATCACAAGTAAGGAAACAGAAACTTAAAGTTTAAATAATTTGTACAAAGTCCCATAGCTAGTAGATTGCATATCTGGGCTTCATTCATTAATTCAAGAAATACTTGATTCTTTCTCTAACCATGTGCCTTAAAAATAATGCCCATAATAATTTTGAGGATTTATTAGATGCCAGGAACTATATTTCGTGCTTTCATCATTATGGCAAGTGAATGGCTGTGTGATGTGGGTTCAGCAATTCTGTGACTCACTTTCCTTTCTCATAAGTGTTGATAATTATAGTACCTTTACTCCACAGTACTAGTGTAAAAAGGAAATAAGAAACTGCATAAAATACTATATGAAAAATGCTTAGAATACCACCTGCCACACAGTATTTCATAAACACTCTTATCATGAAGCACAATGTCATGTCATCATCAACTCACTGAATAGTCACAATTCCTTATGATTGATATTATCTCATCCATGCACCCAATTAATACTTTTAATAAAAATAATCACTCTGTGTATCATCCACTTTATTGGGATAATAATAATATGCAATGCATAGGTTGTTGTAGAGATTCTTTGAATTAGTTTCTGCTCAATGCTTGAGACATTAACACAAAAAAATAATTTTAAATGAGGGAAGCACTTGATAGAGACATGAGTTGAGATA
>NW_004624742.1:0-22984 GCF_000247695.1 Heterocephalus glaber | reverse complement strand
CATCACTGGTCATTCGAGAGATGCAGATGAAAACAACACTGAGATTCCACCTCATCCCAGAAAGAATGGCTGCTATCAAGAAATCAACCAATAACAAATGTTGGCAGGGTTGTGGGGAGAAAGGAACCCTTCTCCATTGCTGGTGGGAGTGCAGACTGGTGCAACCACTGTGGAAATCAATATGGAGATATCTCAAAAAACTAGGAATAGAAGTCCCACTTGACCCAGCTATTCCTCTGCTTGGTATCTTCCCAAAAGAATTAAAAGACTCATACCACAGTGATATAGATGATATTTATAAACTATTTGGATCACATAAAGGCAAAGCTTTAGAGAGAGGATGTCTCTAGAAAAGAATTGGATACTATAGTTTGTAGCCTTACTTTAAACACTTTTTTTTACAAAGCAGTAATATCAGCAAATTCTCCAACTTTCAGGGCAGCACTGCCATTGGGAAGGCATTTTTAAGTTGATTTAAATGTTAACAGGGATTATAATGGATACATCTCAAGTAGTAAGTGCCAGATTTCCCTTTCATATCCCAATGGCTCAAAAAGATCTCCTCTGATACTGTATTTTTAATTCATTTCCACTTGTCAAGGGAGAATAACAGGTTTTATTTCAAATTTGTGTCATCCCTTTGCTGTGTGGTACTTGACATTACAAAATATGATGCAACTCTCCACATATTAAGCTCGATACAGTCATAGATTTGTACTCCAAGCTCTCATTGACTTCAACAGGGCTTCAACTTGTAGAATGATTGCAGATCAAGACATTTTGATATAATATAATTTTTAAGTAGCTTTTTCCATAAGAAGAAACATGCTGCGAATAGCAAACTACCTGTACAGCACACACACAGCAGTCAGTGAGCCTGCTCCTTGTCAAAACATTTTCTCTTCTTATGTGAATGCTGACTGTGGAGAGAGACTTATAAAGACTTTAAAGGCAGTATCTGTGGCTACACTCTACTCCCTATTAGCATAACAAAATCTCAAGGGCTTAACACCTTAAAGCCATTCTTATAGAACTATAACTTGTTATCAACAAACTAGCTATCAATTGGCCTACTGGCCTTCTATGCATGCAAATCATAATATCTTTTCCTTCATTTTAAAATCAGCTTTTGTTTCCAAATGAAGATTTATTTTGCCAGTTGATGATACTCTAAGCATACATCATAAATCATGAAGAGTACTGCGTGCAAATATATGTTTCAAGTTCAAGCAGCAATGATCTTCTACTTATAATCCTGAAGACAATAAGCATATTTATCCAATCACCCAGAGTCTAAAGAAATTCAAAGAATGAAAACTCTTTGAAATATACAGGCTTTTGGATATCAAATTACCTCTGAAACCCCCCACTCAGAAGTATCTCTAACAAAATCCAGTTGAAATACTGCTTCAATATTCTAAAAAATCAATAATTTAAACCACAGGTTGAACATTTTTACTGCTTCCACTGCAGACTGTCATTTTTCGAAATGAAAATGCTAATGATACCAAAGGGGAAAGCGCTAAGCAGAAGAGATGCATGAATGAAACCTTGGATTGGCTAGTCTTGCTGGTTTGATCTCTTTCTCCCTCACTCATCTGTGACAAAATGTCTTTTAAAATCAACAACTTTCATTTCAGTGTTTCTAAAAAATGCACTTCTCTGTTGTACATTACTTCCTTCTCTACAGGAAGTTAAAGAATGTGCTGTAGCGAGACATTTTATAGTAAATATGAATATAGAATGTAATACCAATCAGGCTGTATTAGTTCAGTGTAATCTATAATGTTGGGATACCTTTAAAATATTGCACAGAGCACTGGGGAGAGGATAATCCCTTAGTGCTAACAGTTTTTCATATTCATATCACTGTACTAAAATATAAGCAGTGAAAGAACCCATGGAAATCCAGAGCTCGGGGGAGTTCATTTCAGAAGAAACTTTTCATTACCCCTGAATTTTATTTGCAATGTATAAATATTTAAGAAATAAAGGTGTGTGTCCAGGGTTCTTGCCTTCCTCATAGAGGTCCTGGCTTTGAATTTGCTTTGTCTAACATACAATCATGCTAATAAACTTGGTGAATTATCTAAGTAGAGTCATTTTTGTCCAAGAACTGGGAATTGTAATTTCTGAAATATAAAACACCTTACCAGAAAGAAAGCTAGGGAAATAGACCCAACCAAACAATAATTACCAATGAAAAGTCAAACATAATTCTGTAAGAATTATGGGGACTTATAATGGACCAAGCCAGTTCCATAAAATGAGATCATTAAACGAGGCTCACAATAAATCTTATTTAAAAGCTTCTGATTTTCTCCCATAAATACCTACACAACTATCTGTAGCAAAATTATGCCACAAAAAATGTTACTGATCAGTTTCTATCATGTGATAAATCCTGTCATGCTTCATTCTAGAAAAATAAACCATCCTAAGATAGAAGAGAGCAAATCAGCTTTTGCTGAGGATCTTCTGTGTTTAAGGCACTGGGTGTGATCGCAGGAAATAGAGAATGGGGCCTTAGAAATCACTAAGGCTCAGGTTATATACGTAATGGGGATTTTGACATCTACTACAGTGCTAATGGCACTACCACATTTGCTAATGGCAAATGACAAAACATAAATTATGTGGATCAAATAACAAAAAGCATATGTGGAGTTTGAGCAGTGTTATATGGAGACAAATATATGGTGACAAATTGGGCACTAATACTTCAAGACTCTTAGGGAATTTGTTGTTAAGCCTCTTTTCTGTTGAAGAAGTAGGGAGAAAATTAAGACTGAGAGAAAGATGGGCTGAGATAATAGAAAGCAGTGTGTGATATGGTACAGAATACAATCTTTCTACTACCAGCAGGCAGTGGAGAGAGAAGTCCAAGTATACTTCAGGGAGATATATTTGCTTGAAAATAATTATATTAATTACCGTCGGGAGAAACTGTGGAAATCACACTTTTTTATGGTATTGGGGATGAAGCCCCGGGGCCTTTTGCATGCTCTGCAAGTGCTGTACACTGAGACACAAGCCCCAGACTGGAAATCAGACTTTTTAAGAGGATCATGCAATGTTCTATGTGAGGACAAATAAGACCTTGATCAATGACAGTCAGTGTATGTATGGGAGATATATATTTGGGTAATGTTCTGAATTGTGTAACTGATTCTATGGAGATGATCAGTGTTCCACTTGAGGGAAAGAAAGAAGGAGAAGGGACAGGGGTACGGATCTGGAGAGAGAGAGAGAGAGAGAGGGAGAGAGAAAACATTTCTTCTGACATTCTCTAACTCCCTCTTGAACTCATTGAAATTAAAAAATACAAAATGTAAATACAGACATAAAAGGATGAAGAATTCTGTTTTGGTAGTTTATTTGCATGTGAACTCAAAGTTTAAATGAATTTCCCTTTCCTAACTACATCAAAATGATTTGTTCCATTACTGATTTTATTATTATTGATTATATTATTATATTAGCATTTGAATCTATGAAGTGTTGTAAGACTGTTTGTTAACAATTTTTCATGACACCTCTGCTGGGTAGAACGATGACATACATCATTATCATTATTATTAAGATTTTCTTTTACAGCTGGTACCATGATAAATGATTTACAGATAAATATAGCAATAGTCAAGTTATTTATATCAAGTTAATTAGTCATATTGATTTCACATGCTATTTTGTTATTTAACTTTTCCCCTTTATATGTTAGTTTTAAATCTAATTTTAGAATAATTAAATTAAGTTTAAAATTTAAAACTCTAGCGCCTATATTTCATCTGAGAAATTAATAACATTTTCAATTCAATTTTAATAACTGTAGTTCCTCTATTAAAGTGACCTTTTCCTTCCAAATATTTGATGTAATCATAGTTGGAGAATAAAAGTATCTATTGACAATTTTTTTTATATTGCAAAGTTCTGATTCACTAGCTGCACACAATACAGTAACCATACTTTTCTCTTTGATGTTTAATTCCTTTGCATAACAAATAAATAGCTGCCAAAGTAGAGATACTAGACTCATTCTTAACTTTTCTCTCTTGTAGTCAGTCACTAAGACTGCCACTGTAGTCTCTAGACATTACAAATGGGTTCATTTTGCTCTACTTGTGACTTTTGGTCAATATCTTCCCCACTGCATTGTACCTGTCTGTAAGCTCCATAAAGTTAAGGCCTTACCAAATCCCTCTCCACTCTGTCTTCAGCACTAAAGCACAATCCTTGGAAACAGGGTAGTTTGTCAGAAATTATTTGTACAATGAACATATTTACTTTCTCCTAATCTTGTGGGTACTTCCTAAATCTTTTCTACACTACTATCAGAGAAACCCTTCTGAAATGCACATCTGATCCTGATTTGTCTTCTTTGGGGCATAGAGTTCCTTCATTATCCTTGAAGGGACTAGTCAGATAGACCCTTTATCTTGTAGTTCCAGTATAACTCTCCGTATTTTTTACTGTGTCAATCTTACAGTGAAAATAACTCCAACTTCTACTGGACTTTTTCTCTCCTGACTTTCAATGTGCTACGCACCCACGATGTGCTCCCTGCTCATGAGACAGACACAATCTAGGATATCCCTTAGGTATCATTTCTTTTCTGCAGTGACATCCTGTGCTTACATCTCAGTCTGGTGCTCGCTCTGTGTTTTTATACCTTTGTTTCTACTTTTCTGTTATCATTTTTTAAAATATTTAAATTGAATGTTCACGAGTATCACCTCTAGATTTTAGGTTCTCAGAAAGTCAAGTCTGGGTCTTACGGTTCTATAATACCCTAGACATAAAAATGAACTACGAAGAGCATGAAATACTTTACTCAAAAGTATGCAGAACTAAAACTGTCATGTACATGGTTTAAGAGTACCTTTTATTCACCCAAATGAACTTGGACAAATCTATTAGTATTTAATTAAAGACAAATTTCCATTATCTGTAGATGGAAGCCTTAGACTAGAGCTGGACCTCAGAGGGGTCTTTTAAACTCTTACAGCTTGCACTGTTGGATCTGGAATGATACTATTGCCCAGTTGGAAAGCAGTGAGCGAGGAGAACGAGTGATCAGGACTCCTAGAGCTAAATTTTTTATCTCTGCTCTCTAGGGTATATTAAATATTTCTTCTCAAGTTTCTAATTCAGTATATTTTGCTTGAAATTTAGCTTGAAACATTTATTCATTTCCTTCAACTCTATAATTTACCAAACACTAAGAGACTATAAATACACCCTATCTTGTAACTTTATCTCCCACAGTAAGGAATGCTTATAAACTGGCTCTTCTCCAGAGATTGGAATTGGGTCAAATAGTCCCTGATGACCATAATTTCTGGAACAAGAAAGGAAAAGGAAAAATGGCAGTTACTTTAACTGTCTGTTAAATTAACTAGTTGTCATGGTGATGTGTTATCAAGAACATTAAGGCAATTACCAGATCTTCATATTTTCAACTATACTAACTAATACTAGGAATCAATGTCTTAATAACAAACTATTTCACACCCATTATGATGTCTATAAAAAAAGATAGACAGTGCTCTTGGTGAGTATGCAAAAAATTTGGAAAAATCATATATTGCTGGTGGGAATGTATTCATGCAGCTGCTATGGAAAAAAACTTCACCATTCCTCAAAAACTTAGCATTACCATATTACTCAGCATTTTTCACTCCTAAATATATCTAAAAAGAACAAAAAATAGAGTATATTCACTCGAAATCTTACAAATGAATATTCAGGAAATATTAATAGTAGCACAAGGGAAAAAGTCATGAATTCATAAATAGGTAAAGAAAATGTGGCATGGCCACAGAAAATAAAGAAATTTTAATATACACTACATCCTGGTTAATCTCTGAAAATATTATCCTAAATAATTTTAAATAGTAGCCACAAAAAGTCAGTTGCTGTATGATTCTATTTATCTCAAATGTCCACAATAGGTGAGCCCATAGAGATGCAAAGTAAATTACTGGTTTTCAGGCGTTGGAGGAATTGAGTAGTGGGTATTATATCTAATGGGTATGTCTTAGTTACTTTTCTCTCATTTCTGAGACAAAATACCTGACACCCAAAGTTAAAGGGGAAAGGTTTATTTAGCTCACAGTTTGTAGAGGTTTCAGTACATAATTGGCTGGCTCCAAGGCAAGGTGCCATGGCAGAGGGGGATCACAGAGGAGAAACAGTTCATGGCAAGCAGAAGACAGCAAAAGCAAGCAAGGGGCAAGACAAGCCTCTTTCTATCCCTTGTATTGTATCTGCGCTACTACAATTAGGGTGGTGTCAAACCAATCAGTGAACTGATTTAGTAATCACCACTCTCTTTTTTTTGGTACTGGAGAATGAACTCAGGTCCTTACACTTTTGAGGCAGGCGGCGGAACCACTGAGCTAAATCCCCGGCCCTATCACACATTCTTAATCCCAGCATCACACACTCTAGGTCCAGTCACCTGTGAAAAACCCCCACCTGTGACTGCATGAAGCTTTGGGGTGATATCTAGACACAAGCCATAACAGAGTATGAAGCTTATTTTTGAGAGTTATGGGACTATTCTGAAATTACTTAGATACTAATGATGGATGACTACATTATCTCCCTTTATGAACAGGGTTTATATTAGAAATCAATGTCTGAAAATGTAGATGGTACCAAAGCCTATCCCCCACATCCTCTCCTACTTCCTGGCTGCCTTGACATGAGCAGCAGCTTTCCTATACCATATCCTTCCACCAATCCAATTCTGCCTTGGACCCCACTGACCATGGACTGAATTCCCCAAAGCCGTGGGCCAAACTAAACCCCCTTTCCTTTAAATTGTGGTGTCAGGTATTTTGTCCCATTGATGGAAAGCTGACTAATATACTTATGGTATAGTTACATATTAGGCAGAACAAAAGATTAGTAACAATAATAACAGAACAATTATAATAATACACTATAATAAATCTTATTTGATAGTGATCTCTTTCTGAGACATATCATTGTATTGTATTCCTTTTGATGATGTGAAATAATACAATGCCTGCATGATCAAACAAAGCAAGGTAAATGATATATGCAATATGATAAAGGGTTAGGTTAACTCATAAAAAGTTATTTGAACACAAACACTGAGATATTAATTGAGATATTATGACAGTTAATTTGCTAACCAAGGTGGCTACTAAGTGACTAGCCAGAGAGGTGGTATATTCAGCATAGAAAGGTTGGTTGAAGGGATGATTCATATACTGGGTGGGACAAAGAAGGATGGCATGAGATTTCATTATGCTAATAAGAACAATGCCTAATTTGAAACATGAATTGTTTATTTCTGGAATTTTCTATTCAGAAATTTGAAGTTCAACTTCAAACTGTGCATATTAGATAGCTTTATCACTGCTAGACAAACGGTCTTGCACCCACAACATAAGGAAGGAGAAGTTTAATTTGGCCCACAGTTTGAGAGGCTTCTTCCCGTGGTTGGCTGGCTCTAAGGCAGAAACACCATGGCAGAAGGGTGTGATGAAGAAAAGCTACTTAGTTCATACTGACCAGAAGGGAAGGGAAACACCACCAGAGAAAAAAGGGCCCAGGGCATCTGGACCAGAAGGTCACAACTCCATGACCACCAAAACACCCAGAAATGTGCTTAACTAATCCCCTAGGCTACTCTCAAGCCAATGAAGGTGACAACCCAGCGTAACTGTCACATGGTGACTGACTATGAAACCACAGAAGATAAAACTGTAGATAAGTGGGCTGGGGATTTAGCTCAGTGGTTCCACTGACTTCCTTGCAAGTGCAAGGTCCCAAGTTTGATCCCCAGTACCAAAAAAAATTTGTAGATAAGTGAAGCTATTGTATTCAAAAAGCTACGAAAGTTACATAAGCTACAAGCACACATGTACACGTATACAAATTTTACCTCTGGTTTTTAAGTGTACATAGAAACACATATATTTCAAAGATGAAAATAAAGTATCACATGACATTTTCAAGATAACTACAGGAACTAAGTACATGTAGAATTTATTCTTGTGATGGCTAAATATTCATGAACCCTTTTAGATTTTGGTTAGAAAACAACATTGAACCTTATTTGTAAATATAAAGGGTGGCTTTTTCTTGAAAGTAAGGTTTAAAAAAGTTCTTTAAAATTTTAATTGCAATAGTAAACAGAGGTTCTTGCTATTTCTTTTACACAAACCTTTATCATTTATAATTTATATTATTTCTATCAGGAATAAATTGAAAAACTGTGTAGATCAAAATATAGAGTGGATGAATTTGCAACACTGACCTCTATCTGAGTTTTCTTTCTCAGGAGATATATCTTTAAATAAGCAATTTCAATGTTTAGCTTTGTATTCCTTTGGTAAATTCACTTTTCTGTTTTCTTGCATAATTTCTTTATAATATCTTCCAAGACTTTGCAACTTTACTCCAAAATGAATGAATATGATTTTCTATATTCTTGAATTAATATTTTATCTTCACTTATTTTTACTTCTATGTCTCAATATTTTAAAATTTTGCTCTGAAGTGTGAAAAACACCTTTTGTACTAAAATAATAAATGCTTTCATTTATCAGGCATACATCACTAAAAATAATTCTAATTCAAACAGTTTAGCATGTGTATAATACGTTCTAAAACCACTTGACAAACAGTGGAAATAGTACCCACATACCCATCTAGTTACATGCAGACATCACTTTGATAAAAAAGCAACAAAAATTTTGATATTATAATTTAATTCAGGTTTTCTTAATTTTTAGAAACCTAGTTATGAAATCCTTAAAAGTTTTTCATGTTTTATTAATAAAAAGTAGTATAAGTCACTCTTAGATTTATTATATGTTGGTGATCCTTTGTTTCAATTGCAACCTAATGTTCTCTTCAAAATCTTATTTTGAAATCTCTGAAATACAGCTGCATCTGGGTGTCAAATGGTAACAGAAGTAATTGTGTGTATTCGGGTCTCTTAGAAAGAAACAATGTGTATACCTAACGTTCTCTTTTAAATGTCTATATGCTTCCATGTATTCCACGTATTTTATTTTACAGGATAAATTTTCATATTTGTATTTAAAACATAAACGGTATTTTGAAATTACAAGTTAAATTTCCTCAGCTATGAAGAATACAAAACAAAATTAATTTCTAGATCTCTTATATTTGGAGGACTCAAAAATTTCAGGTAGTTAATCAAATACCATGCATTTGCATTCAGAAATGAAATCCATTTAGGTATGAAACATTCCGTTCTTACATTTTATTAAATTATTAGCCAATGCCAGTTGCATGGTAAAACTGTAAAAATAGTAAAGTTAAAATTCTCTCATTATACACACAATTTTTATTTATTTAGAATATTTTCCAAACTTACAGCTGTTAAATTGCTTAATATTTTTAAGATTCACTGTGATAGCAAAAATAATAATTAATGAACTCAAAATTCGTATTTCAAATCTCTTAACTGTCATATTTACTGCCTCCTCATATTCTCCTAAATCAGGCATTTTTTTCATTAGATTATCCTATTTTCTTTTTTTTTTCACATGAACACCAAATAACATATGTTAAAAGGAGGAACTGTAAAAGCACACAATATGTAGATTAATGCAATGTAAGATGGTGTATCAGAACATATACTCAGCAAGCAAAACCATATTTTACATTCTTATACACATTTTGAGCCTTCTTTTCCTTCACATAATTTAGGCTTCAGTGTACTTCTCAATTGCTTACTGCACAATAGCTGCAGAACTGAAACAAAACTTTCAGGAGAAAAATAACAACCCTTTTGTTTCCACTAAATCCGTGTTCTGTCATCCATTGGCAGGGAGCTTTCCAGTCATGTTCTCTGCCAGTCCTTACCAGTTTGCCAATTATACAAGCTGCTTCCCAGACATCAGACACAGATTCCACAAGACTGCTGTGCAAGCGTACCCTAATTAACCATCAGCTTAATTAGACAATTTACTGTGTAATTAGCAGGCAATTAGTCAACACCTCTCAGATCTTATTGACTGCTGTGACAGTCTTTCCGTCTTTGCACATTCCAACATTCCAATACACAACAGCAACCATGTTTGTAGCACTCTTAAACCCTGTACGACATGGTTCTGGATGGAGAAGTGGGTAATATTATATAACAAAGGAAAAAATCAATATGGAGCCTGTCCAATTATTGAGCTGTTTACAAACTTGTCTTTTATTTAATACCAGAATCCCAATATCATAGACACTTTAGTACCTGGCTCTAAAAATAGATTCAACTTCTAACAGGTTCTATTTCATGTTTTAATGTAAAACACTTTAAATTATATTTGCTATGAATTATTCCCCATGATTGGCTACACTTATAGTAATTTGAATAAATCTTTTGATCTATGTGTAGGAGATCTACTTGATTAAATTTCATTGATGTTAATAGTAGTTACATTCACAAATCTCTCACTCTCTGATAAAAGGTGCTCTTGGGTAGGGAAGCATTCTCTAGTTTTCTAACAACTCTGAGGAGGCTCAGAAACCAGGAATCACAATTTTGTGCTTTAACATTTACATTAGCACTTATTAATTTTACATGAAAAGCATTTTTTAAAAATGTTGCTCTCTGAACCCGTGAGTATGCCAAGAAAGACCCACTGCTCTTTGCAGTACACTTTCTGACCCTATAAAATACTTTCTATTTTCTAGGGATTTCGTGATTGATAGCTAATGAGATCCCAACAGCTACAAGAAAGAATGATCTTTATCTTATTTTCTCTTCAGAAATATTAACAAAGAGGATGAGTTTTACTGAAGAATTTAAGAGTCATAAAATTTTCTGTCACTGTACAGCCAGAAGCAGAGGCACACTCCTGTAATCCCAACACTCTAGGAGGCTAAAGCAGCAGGATCACAAGTTTGAGTCCAGCCTAGGCAATTTAGCAAAACGTTGTCTCAAGAAAATTTTTTTTAAAGAACAGGGGATGTAGACCAATGTGAAGGCCATGGGGTCAATCTCTAGTATCACACACATAGTACACATGCTCAAAAATAGCAACAAATTCCAGGTATCATAAAAAATATAGAAAAAATTTTGTGATCCCTTTTCCATAGTTTAATTGGTTGTCCTCTGCACATTTTGATACCTGATATACTTCAATAAATATAAGCCACTTATAAGAACAGAGTCATTCCTCTATTATTTAAACTTCCCCAATAGCAACAATTTTTCTTCTTTTTGAATAAGAGCCTGAGATTTCCAAGTAACTAAAACCTTTCATGAGAGGCCTCATGGAACCAAGAGAAGGCCATTGCAGTTGTAGCTTAATTGTTACAAGTTAAGGTAAAATGAAGTTAAATTTGAGAGACAGACAGGAGCTATATGATAAAATAATTTGTACAAAGGTTCTGTATTTTCAGACTAATGGGAAACCAATGGAATATTTCAAGTGAAGGATGGATTTAAGTAAAATGAGCCCACTGGCTGCTGGTGGAGGTGGGGCTGGAGAACAGGAGTGGAAGCAGCGAAGCTATTTCAGGAGGCTGGGGTAGCACTGAATGAGAGCTGAGGGGTTTCATGTGGCAGTCATGGGAACAAGTAGTGACTTTCTGTGCGTCTAAGGATTATATAAGTATCCATGTATTTTTCTGGCATACAAACTAGTAACAAGAATCAAAATTTTTATTGCTATGGTCCTCTACATGTTACAAATGATTTCCACACCTTCTATTGTTTGAAAAATTCAACCTGAGCACCACCAGAATACTGTAAGAAAGGAACATATATAATACACTCTTATTTTATAAATGAACATGGTGAAGTAACAGTTGTTGACAGATACATTGCTTAGAAAAGAGGTGACCCTCAACAATTTCTTCAAATCAGAAGGAGATCATTGTAACACTTCAATAGCTACTATAAAATTTATTGTGAAAACAACAATTTGAAATTTAAGAGTTAATTTACCTCTCTTAGCCATGTACTTGCAAGCTAGGCTTTGTCTTTTCATTTTATGATTCTTAACAAGGGACTATTTGTATAAACTTTATTTACAGCTGGTCCCTTGTTATCTATACAGTCACGTTTCTCTTTGTATTAATCAAGAGAAGATTTCTAAATGTAATGCTAATGCTTGTTTGTGCCTTATTTTAAAGCCCTATATGAGGTTGCTGCCTATCTTATACCAAGTATTGTAGAAGATCCAAACAGAGCAGTCTCTTCTTATCCACAGTTTTGATTTCTGTGAACTCAGTTATCCATGTTCAGTTATGGTTCAAAACAGTTACACGGAAAATTCTAGAAATACATAATTTGTAAGTCTTCTATTGCCTGGCATTCTAAGCAGTGTGATGAAATTTCTTGTCAACCTGCTTTATTATACCCAGTACATGAAACTTCGCTTTGTCCAGCATATTCACACTGTATACACTGCCCTTCCATTAGTCACTTAGTAGCCATCTCTGTCCTCATTTTGACATCTTAGCATTTCTGTGCTTGTATTCAGTAATGTCTACGTAGTAATCTAACCCTACGCCATAAGTTCTGTGTCATTTACTTCACTTTATTTCATCACGTAGGTATTATGTCATCTCACATGGCCAAAAGGAGAGGAGAGCTGGAGGGATACAGTCAGGTATTTGGGAGGAAAAGAGACCACATTCACAGCACTTGTACAGTAGTATACTGCTAAAATTGTTTCGTGTTATTATTAGTTATTGTTATAAATATGTTGCCGTGACCTAATAAATTAGAGCTTAAATAAATTAAGCTCTATCATAGGAATGTAGATAGCACAAAACATTATATTTATGATTTGGAAATAAAGTTTTAGGCATCCACTGGGAGTCTTAGAACATATTCTCTAGAGATTACTATATCCTCATGGAAAGGGCAGAAAATTCCATCGTACGGAGCAAAGGCTCCGGTGGCTGTGCTGTGCCAGCCACCTTGCATCTGTTTGCCGCTCTTCTTCTGGGGCTTAGGTGATGACTGAGCAGGGCCAGGACAGGAAGCAAGCCCACTCCTCAGAGACACAAGGACTGTCCAATGGCTTTGCTAGGGTTTTGTTTGACAGCAAGGCATTCAAGGATACTTTGCTCCAACCCCTCTTCGTCACTTCCTCACTCAGGGACAGGATTATGCTGCTATTTTATGGCTATCCTAACCTCCTCACCTTCCTCCATATCGTCTCCCATAGGTAATATACCTAATAAGATTCATGCATATTTAATTCCATCTTTGAAAATGTTTTTTGGAAGAGCTAGGCTAAGACTTGTTGTCATGTTATATAAAAAAAAAATACACGCTATTCAAACAGTCTAGGGAAAAAAATCTCAGCATAAGAGAAATTTTATGACATGTAAGTATTTTAACAATGTTTTCATGTCATCATGTCTATAATTTGACATGGATATTAAAAATAATAAAATGTACCTTTTGGCTGAGACCTTTAGGGATATTGAAATAAGTTACAAAAATATATTTTCTCCCTGAAGAAACGTTCAGGTAGATGACAAAAATTAACCTAGGGAACTCCTATGTCCTTCACTTTAATATAGATGCAAAAAGTTAAGGGTACAAGTAACGAATGAAATGATTTCTTTGGAATTTGCTGATGATTTGTTCTGAGTCTCACTGCCATCCCAAGCCCCCAAAACAGAGTTTAAAGAGTCCTTTTAGAACAGTTTCTATGTATGCCCTGGTGCTTTTTCCTTTTCCCATTTGGAGCAGTGGCTCGCACACTTCCCCACTCTGCTTGACATATCTAAAAGGTGAGGTCCAAGTTGATTGCTGATGAAAGATCAGCTAAAAGACATCTGCCTTTATGGTAATCACCTTGCATTTTAGGATTTGATAGGGCAAAGGAAATGCAAAATTTTTCTCTGGGCCAATTAAAGGACCCATTAAAATAAGTCAATGTGAGTTCATCTTAAGCTGTATTAAAGAGGAAAAGGCAAACAAATCTCAGCACAGAAAAGCTAAAGCACACAAAAAATGTTCTCATGAGTTGTTTAAGAAAGTGAGTAAGCTATGACCAAAGATTCTAAAAAAACACAGGGGAGAGCTCCCAAGTGATAGGAAGGATTTTTAAAGAATGCTTAAAGTCCCTATCAGAAAATAGTTTGTTTTTTAAAAAGTATGTCTCCTGAAGAATATTACAGATGCACAAAATTATTTTTCTATGAATGCAAATTGTCTTCACTTGATGTAATATTTATGAATTTACTGTTTATAAAATTGTTGAGTGGTATATTATGCTCTAAAATCAAACTGTCCTGGGCTGGGGATTTAGCTCAGTGGTTCTGCTGCCTGCCTCACAAGCATAAGGACCCAAGTTTGGTACCCTTTACCAAAAAAAGAAAAGAAACTGTCCTGTTAACTACAACAGAGGTGCTGTCAATCACAGGTAGTTGTGAATTCCTTCACTTGCAAGGCCTGAAGGTCACAGGACCAGACTTATATTCAGTCAAGGAAAAATGGCTCAAATTCAGGCAAAAAAGGAAGCGACAATTTTTTTTTTTTGGTACCAGGATCAAACTCAGACCCTTGAGCTTGTGATGCAGGTGCACTGCCACTGAGCTAAATCCCTGGCCCGAAGAGACAAACTATTAAAGAATCCAGACTATCTTGGGTCAATTCAGTACAATTCTACAAAAGTTCAGTGTATGGAAAGAAAGATAATAATGTAGCCACAGAAGCTTTGGTTTATCTATGGCCTTTTATTATTAGAATAGCAAAAAATGTCTTCTCCTGAAGGAAGAATGGTAAAACTAAAATGTAGAGGCCGGGGATTTAGCTCAGTGGTTCTGGCGCCTGCCGCGCAAGTGTGAGATCCCGAGTTCGATCCCCAGTACCAAAAAAAAAAAACAAAAAAACTAAAATGTAGACCTACATCAACGTACTGTTTTACTTTTTTTTTTTTTTTTTTTGTACTGGGGATTGAACTCTGGTCCTTGTGCTCTTGTGCTTGTGCAGCAGGCGGTGAAACCACTGAGCTAAATCCCCGGCCCTCATCAACATATTGTTGAAGTTGATTCTCTCAAAAAAGAGTTTCCATGAGGGGAGAAGTGAAAATTATTATTAAATAGTGAATAGAAGTTATATTACAATCAAATTGAATTAGCCAAATTTTCTGCTTACAGCTTCTCCATGTTCTCTGATATTTATAAAATCACATTTACATTTCTAGTCTGGTATGTCCTTCCTGTTATTTCCACAACTACTTATCCATTTTGTGAGATACTATGCTAAAACTTAAATATGTGTGACACTCTCATGACTGGGGATGTTCATATATAGATATGGGTCACATGTGAAATAATTTTTCTTTTAAAAAATAAAGGAAAGTACAGCTTACTAAACCAAGTTCTAGTCTTTGAATTCCTTGCCTTATGTCAGCATTCATTTTTCTTGCGTCTTTTGGTGTACATTATGCACTTTCTGAATTGGAGTTCAAGTTTCTCAAGGTAAAGACTGTACACATACATGCACACACACATACTTCTCTGATGTCAGTCTACAACAAAAGTTTCATCGAATGAGATACAAAAGAGTATATAAGGGGCATTAGAAAAAGATGTCAAGTTACATTGAGTGTAATCCATAAACCTAAAAATGAGACTATTTAATGACATATTTAGGTAAACTTTAATAGAGGGTGAATGTACCAAAAGAGGAATGAGAACCCATTTCAAATACATGTAAATGAATAAGCAGAGCATGACAAAAAAGGGCTTATCTGGAGAGAAAGAAACAGATGAAGAAGTCCAGTAAGGAAAAGTGATTGGTGCATTGAAAGATAGGTTGGGTATTTCTCTAATATGTAAGTATCTTCCTGGTGTTAATGATACTTCTTGTCTCATGACATTTCATTTCAAAAAAATGACAGAGACTGAATATGAAGCACATGGCAAGTCCTCCAAGAAAGAGGTTCATAAAGGGAGCTGTAATTTTACTACAGTTGAATAAATCTTGTTACAGAATAGCCAATGAATGTATGTTCTTGATAAAAATTTGACAGTAAAGTAAATCAGTTTTTTATTTAAGATTTTTTAAAAGAAAGATAAAGACTATCCCTACTCAATAATGATGAGAATCTTATTAAAAAGTAATAAAGAAAATACAAAGGTAAAAAAAAGTATTATGGATTCAATCTATGTTAACTTCACCCCAAAGACTATCATTTAGAAATACCCATAATATGGAGATTTTTAACCAGTTAAATTTAAGTCCTGCAAAAGAATAATGTGAAAGAAGGCAAGACCAAAATTAGTTTGTCAAGCAGCAGGATCATACTTTAAAGAAATTTCCATTACCCATAATTATGAGAATTTTCCATTAACCTTCACATCAATTGCTGCTTTAAAAGAGAAGGAGGGAGGAAGGGAGGGAAGGAGGGATTCAGAGAGGGAGGGATGGAAGGGAAGGGAAGGGAAGGGAAGGGTAAGGAAGGGAGAGCAAAAAAGAAACAATAAAAATAAGTATTTACCATTACAAGATAGGTTCATATACCAACTAATCCAGACCAAAACTGTACATGTCAATTTATATTATTAAAAAGTCTATTTGAATCTCATTTTGTCCATTCTACCAAAGAGATTAACTAATTAACAAGTGTGAAATCAGAGCCTGAAATGGAAAAGAGGTGAAGATTTAATTATATTGGAAAATTGATTAGTCTGCTCCATAGTCAACTAGCCCAAATTTGAAATAAACTATAAAATATCACTTGGAGCAATATAAGTAACTTTAATAATGTACATGGTAAAAAATATACTGGCTACAATTAAAAGATTTTTTTACTTAATATTAGAAATGTATTCCTTAACTTTTGTTTGCAAACATTTTGATTTACATTTTCTCTTTAGCAAACTAAGTCTGGCAAAGAAGGCAAACCAGCCAACAGATTAATTTAGAACTTTGGGGAAAAATAATAGTGCATTTATTAGATTCTAACTTGGAAGATCTAGCTTCAATATTGAATGTGTACACACAAGTGAATGAGTGTGCAAGCATACAAATACATTCACTTTTGTTGAAAAGATTAGGGTTATTGCACACAAGAGCCTGGTATGTGGTTGTGAACGTGTGCAGGAAATCTATAGTACTAATACATGTGAACTGTAACTTTTTAGTAAACTCATTCTTCATAAGAATGAGTCAATTTTATGAATTTCAACAAAGTAAATCTAAATAATTGACATACCCAGGTTTCAAAGAAACTATTAGTACAGTACATATTTTGATTTTAAGCCTTGCAGATTAGTTTACATGGAATTTGTTTAATTAATGTACAAGTATATATCTGGAGAACAATATTACACAATAAATAGAAATCAGTTGTGTACAAAATATGAAGCTAAAATGACAGCACTGAAAATAATACACTGGACCATTGTTCATGATATAATAATATAGAAAATTTTAATAATAACAAAATGAATAAATGTGATTTAATGTTTTAAAAACACAGATCATTGTTTCTGCTAAGACCTTCCATAACAAGTTACTGGAGTAAATGTAATGTTCTGTATTATAATCCAAAGAAAATTAGTTAGGCTTTAAAATATTACACAACATTTTAAAGAAATTTTCATCTTTAAATATTATTTTTGGCATCTATAGTTCTGAAAATGCTATTTTTCATTCTTGTCTGGCTGGTAGGTGCCAGCAATTTGTGCAGTTTGTTCAAATACAGGTGCAACTTCCTGTCAATTAAGATCGTGTGGATTGAAACAAGTTTCTTGAAATCCACATAGAAGGGGAGACAACCTATATGATAAAAAGTCTGTAAACCTTATTATGGGAAGGAAAATGGGACTATTTAGTAAAGAAAAAGAAAAGGTTTATGGATAGGATATGAGAGCTGTCTCCAAGTAACTGAAGAGCTGTCATGTAGAATTGTGGTTCAAATTAGAATCCTATAATTATTCATTCATCTAACAAGTATGCATCACATCCTTCCTATCTATTTATCTGCCAGAATTATTTTTTTTTTTGGCAGTAGGCATGCTTGCTGAGCAAGGGAGACAACGTCTGTCTTTCTTCTTATGGAGCCTACTTTAAGTGGCTAAAACAAAAAAATAAATAAGTAAACAAATAAATGATCAAGAGCATGACAATGACAATTTTATATAATGAAAAGTAAAGTTTAGAAAACAAAATGACCAGGATAATGTGGCATAGACTGAGTTTTAAATGGTTGGCAAGGCTTCTCTGAGGAGGTAACCACTGATCTGAGAAGCAAGAGCCAATCAATCATATGAAGATCTGAAGGTGAGCTTTCTAGACAGAGCAAACACCAAGCAAGATAACCAAGACAGCCCTAAAATAGGGTGCAAAATGCCATCTCAGAGGACTGGAAAGAGGGCCAGTGTGATGGGAGAAAAATGACATAGGGAAAATGGCAGTGAATAATTGGATTCTCAGATGGTTTCAACTCAAAATGTTCAGTCTCCTCTCTCACTCTCTCCTTTTCTCTGAAATTTCTGTATAGTTTGCATTTCTCAATAGAAATACAAGCATCCACAGGTACAACACAGGAGGGAAGCCCTCTGGATATCTACTCAAGTTGAATCCTAAATCTCCAGAACACTGATTAACTGCCTTCATTTTCGACCTAAAGTAATGAGTTTCTGAAAGAATGAATTATTAAAACTGGTTTTTGTACCAAAGATTTTGGTTCAAACCCCGATATGATGGATTTAAGTCTTCTGATGGGAAGACTCATTTCCATGCTCCTTCATTCTGATCTGGCCTTATGACTTGCTCTACAAATGTAACACAGTGAAAATCATATTGTGCAACTATTGAGCCTCAACCCCCAAAGGATGGCAGTTTCTCCTCCCGCGTTTTTTGGAACCAGTACTGCTAAATTTTGAGCAAGCACTGTATACTCTCTTTGAAGATGAATCCATATGGAAATAAAAGTCTAGTCATAACAGCTGAGGACCCAGGCATGCGAATTAAGCCATCAGGGACAGCCATCAGCCCACCACCAAGCAGACTGTCAGCTAACTGCAAATGCATGAGTGAGAACAATTAATGACATGGAAAGAAAGCAAGCCAACCCAGCTGAGCCCAGACCACATGGCCAAACTATAGAAAGAAGCACAGATAACTTGTTGGCCTTCAGAGCCACTAAATTATGAAGTGGTTTTATATGAAGCAATAGAGAAATTATATGAGGATCAGTCACATTTGCTAGCATAACACATTCTAAAACAGGTGGCAATGACTGAGATTCTGAGGCAAGCAGAGGCTTGAAAAACCAAGAGTGGGGGCCGGGGATTTAGCTCAGGGTCGCCGCCACCTGCCTCACAAGCGCAAGGTCCTGAGTTCGATCTCTGGTACAAAAAAACCAAAAACAAAGACAAAAACAAAACAAAAAACTCAAGCATGGGCTACTAGTAAAGGCTTGAAGAATGCACAGTAAACTGCTAAGAGTGGCTAAGGTGTTGTGTAAATAAATTCATTGTGGGCTAGGAAAACAGACCTCATTATGTGTTGGCAGAACATTTGGCTGGTGATAATTCAGAAAATAGAAATTTGTATTTGTAGTTCTAGGAAGTCCCTAGATAGGCTCATAAAAGTATCAGTTCAGTATTTCTACCCTAGTATAATAAGGTGCAAGAGGGAGAATAGTTGAAGCAGAGTATACTTAATTTGCTAAGCAAAACTTCAGGCAAATCCGAAGAGCTCAGATCTTGCTGGGTTAGAAAACAAAGCTATTCTTTACAATTAGTGCCTCCTCCATAGAAAAAGATTCTCGAAGTACTTTAGAGTAAAGATCCATCAAGAGTGTTGTAGAAAGACAGTTTGTTAAGACTTCAGAAAATTTTAATGCAGGCCTTAGTAAAATCGCTGAAGAGAACAGGGATTCAATGATTCTTATGGACACTGTGCCACAGCAGCAAGACATATCTAAGATGGAAATAAGTCTGTTTCATAAAGAATTAGGGTGCAGCATGATGTCACCCCTTAACAGATTTAAAATAAAGAGAGTTTTACGATGATATCACCATGAGTTGGGATAAAAAGGTAGAATTCCAAGCAAAGAGAGGAATATAGAGCCTTGAAAGGTATTCAGCCTCCTACATGGAACATCACTGGCCATTTATGGGGTCAATAACTGGGGAATAACTCAGAGTCAATATCTCCGAGGGCAGAGGAAATAGATCAGAACATTGAATTAAGGAGCCACTATCAAGAAAAACTGGACCCTCCACAAGAGCACAAGAAGCTCTGAAAATATGAGCCAAACTGAATTTCAAAACTCTATGGACAAGTGATTGCTATGTGTCCTCCATTTCCTGTTTCTGAATCAGAATATGTAGTGTGGTTCTCTTTTTTTGTTATTATTCATTTATTTTTATTAATTATATGTTTTATTAATACATGTATGCAGTACATAATAATTACACTTATCATCTTTGTACATGTATATAATACATCTTATTTTTTGTCCCCTTCCTCTCCTGTTCCTTAGCTCATGTTTTTGATACATAGCAATTACATTCACTTTGGGGGTTTGATACATGTACATATGAGATTTTGATCATTACTTTCTCCCTCCCCCTCCTTCTCCAGACTTTTTCTTGATCATATTATTTTGTATTGGTTGTATGGGAAAATAATCTTTCTACTTCAGAGAAACTTGGTAAGCTTAATCCATGTATCTTCAGTTGCACTTGGGCTTAATGTATTACATGATCATAGATATTAAAATTAAGGTCATGATTAGATGACATTTTAGGTATCTTGGAAAAGGGTGGTTGCATTTTGTACATGACAGGGATGTGAACTACTCTTACAAGATAGCAAGTTAGAATCATTTGTAAAAGTGGCTACAATCCATATTCATGTCTCTTTGTGATATAATTTTGTAAGTCTTCTCATCATTAGGTGATAATTTACCTATTTCTTGAATATAAGCCAATCTCAACACTTGCTTTCATCAAGACAATAAGGTGGAAGTGACTGAAGTTGCTTCAGAGTGGGTGCTTAACAGGTCTTTTAGCTTCCATTCTTCTCTGGAAAGACTGCCACATCATGAGCAAATCCAAACTATCCTTCTTGATGATGAGGTCCCATAAGGCAAGAGAGATTATGAAGAGACAAAAAGTAACGCTCATTCATCCCAGCAACTACAATAATCCCACCTGAGACTTTACATTCATTAGTGATAACCTCTTGCCAGTCCTCAAATATTGACCAACTTTTAAGTGTATGAATGATCTCCACAGACATAATTATTGTGAAGAGCTGTCCATGGGAGCTCAGCCCAAACTGCCAAGGAACATGACTACCAGCACATAGACACAGATAAATTTTGTGTTAAATCTTGGGCAATTTATTTAACTTTCTCAGATTATTACTTCATCTGATAAAAAACTGTCTACCTTCTAGTGATATTATGAGGATTAAATCATAAAACTTATGAAAAACATTTAGCCTGAACATTCTAAGCACTACATATTTTGTAGTGAACAAAGTGCATAATAGTAACAACAAAGGAAACAACAATAACCTACAATATTCAACAACATGTCCAAGATATTGATTTAGAAATGACTTTGAATGGAGAGCAGTCTCCCTGGCCAAAGTTCTCCCCATACATAATCTTCCTCTCCGTATTTGTTAGTTAGCCTTTCTCTAGAGTATGTATTTACTTGGAGAAAAACACACTGCATTTAAAAATCAACAATTCATTTGTTTTAATAATTTATACTAATTTATTCCATGATGTCTCAGAGGGCAAAATTATACATAAAACATAGATGAAAGTTATGAGAAAGCTGACCTTGGGTTCATAAAACGGATATATCTCTAAAATAGATTTTCCATAGGTATAGTAGGCTGCATGGCTTTAAAGATCTAGTATATTTCCAGCATTCAAGAACAGGTTAAATTTCTTCTATCAGGACTACTGGTGGTTGAGCTTACATAACTGGTCCAGATGATTTTTAAGTCCTTTCCTAACATTATCTGATTCTTACTGTTTTCTCAATCTCCTCTGAATTTTAAATGGTTTTTCAATACCTCAGTTTTTAAAATGTAATTTACACATGTAGAAATTCCACTGACATTTTCCTTTTTAGACAGATACAGATGCAATATACAAAGCAACACAGGATATGGAAAATTTTAAATTGGCCTTTTCTACCTTGATTGAGATCAATACTCAGAATAATCAATTGTTTTATGTGCTAACTATCTGTTCATATGACTGGAAAAAGAACTCAATATGCTGGTGCCAAAAATCTATTTATTATTTATTAATTCATGTATCTAATGAATATTTATGAAACATTTATCAAATCCTTCCTATAAACTAAGCATTGTGCTATGTGGTATAAGGTTATATTTTACAGAAAGAGCTACAATCAATATTTTGAATCTAAAGAAATAATTGAAGAAACTTAAACATTTTTTGGTTTTTGGTTTTCAGGATTTTATGCTGAGAGAGACCCATTATACATTTATCTAATCACCAGATACATATTACAGCAAAGTGTATACATTTAAGGTAATTTCTTAGTAAAAATCAATCACACAATATGTAGCTCTCTCTGACAGTACAAAATTTATGGAGATGATTAATAAAAGCAAAATGTTTTTATCTATCCTATCAATATAATGAGAACACAGGTCAAGGGGTTATTTGATGTGATGTCAAAACCATTTTTAATATTCCCAGTTAAACAGCACTTCTCTGTTTTGTCATGATAATTTAGCTTTAATCAAGCCTGACAGGTTGATTTCTCTCCCACCTTTTATATTTAAACTTGAACCTAATATATATTTATGCAGGAAAATCATTTTATAGTCTTGTTTTAAATATCATTTTATCATTCTTATAAAATATAAACAGAATCTTAAGAAAAGCAGGCTGGTTATTTTAGGACTTTCTAAGACTGATTTGTAAAGGAAGAATATAGTTAATAAAAAACTTCTTTGATGTTATTTAACACAAAAGCAAACCCAGATCTTTTTATA
>NW_004624741.1:34534406-34544925 GCF_000247695.1 Heterocephalus glaber | reverse complement strand
CACTAGATCCTTATAAAGGGAACAATCCAAGAGGAAGAGATGACAATCATAAATATCTATGCACCAAACACTAGTGCACTCAACTATATAAAACAAATACTAATGGACATGAAAAACCATATAAGCACTAATACAATAGTAGTGGAGGACCTCAATACTCCATTGTCACAGATAGATCAACTAGACAAAAAACCACCAATGAAATACTAGAACTCAATCAAATTCCTGAACATATGAACTTAACAGATATTTACAGAGTGTTTCACCCCACAAAATCAGAATACACATTCTTTTCAGTGGCACATGGGTCATTCTCCAAAATAGACCACAAACTAGTTCATGGAACATATTTGGGTAAGTACAAAGGAATTGAAGTTATCCCCTGTATATTATCAGACCACAGTGTGATGAAATTGGAGATCAACAGCAAAAGAAACTGCAAAAGCTTCATAAACACATGGAAATTGAACAACACACTTCTGAAGAAACAATGGGTCACAGAGAAAATTAAAGAAGAAATCAGACAGTTCCTTCAAATAAATGACAATGACAATAGAACATATCAGTGCCTATGGGACCAAATGAAAGCAGTCTTATGAGGGAAATTCATAGCAGTGAATACTCATATTAGGAAAACAGAGCTTGCCCAATTAAATGACCTGATGCTGAACCTCAAGCTTCTGGAAAAAGAAGAGCAGGACAAACTCAATGCTCATAAAAGGGAGGAATGTATAAAGATCAGGGCAGAAATCAATGCAACGGAGACTAAGAAAACAATACAAAACATCAATGAAGCCAAGAGCTGGTTCTTTGAAAGAATAAACAAAATTGAAAAACCTTTAGCCAACCTTATCAGAAAAAGGAAAGAAAAGGCCCAAATCCATGTAATTAGGAATGAAAAGGGTGAAATTACAATGGACACACCAGAAATCCAGAGAATCATCAATACCTACTTCCAGAACCTATACACCAATAAGAAGGAAAACGCAGAGGAAATGGTCAGATTCCTACACATGTATGAATTACCAAAGTTGAATGAAGAAGACCTAAAAATTCTAAACAACCAAAAATCAATCAAGGAAATGGAAAACGTAATTTAAAAATTACCAACTAAGAAAAGCCTTGGTCCTGATGTCTTCACCACTGAATTCTATAAGACATTTAGAGAGGAACTACTGCCACTAATGTTTAAAATCCACAATGAAATTGAAAGGGAAGCAATAGTCCCAAAATCATTCCTGGAAGCAAGCATCACCTTGATCCCCAAATCAGAGAAAGACACAACCATAAAAGAGAACTATAGGCCCATCTCACTAGTGAACATAGATGTAAAATTCCTTAATAAAACACTGGCAAACAAAATCCAAAAGATCATACACCTTGAACAAGTGGGATTCATCCCAGTGATCCAGGGATGGTTAACCATATGCAAATCAATCAATGTAATACACTATATCAACAGAACCAGGGATAAAAACCATATGATCATTTCAATAGATGCAGAAAAAGCATTTGAAAAAATCCAACATGCATTTATGAAAAAAACCCTACAAAAAATCGGAATAGGCAGTCTTTACCTCAATATGATAAAAGCCATCTATGAAAAACCAACAGGCAATATCATACTAAATGGTCAAAAACTGAAATCCTTCATACTAAAATCAGGAACAAGATAAGGATGTCCACCATCACCACTCTTGTTCAATATAGTTTTGGAAACATTAGCCATAGCAATTAGACAAGAGAAAGAAATAAAAGGAATAAAGATAGGAAATGAAGAAGTCAAATTGTCATTATTTGCAGATGACATGATACTCTACATAGAAGACCCCAAGAAATCCACCAAAAGACTTCTAGACTTAATAACCAAATTCAGTAAAGTAGCTGGATACAAGGTCTACATACAAAAATCAATCTTTCCTCTACAAGAACAACAGACTCATTGAGAGAGAAATAAGGCAAACAATTCCTTTAACACAGCACCCAAAAACCTGAAATAGCTAGGATTCAACCTAATAAAAGAAAGCAAAGACCTCTTCTCCAAAAACTATAGCACTTTGAAAAAAGATATTGAAGAGGATATCAGAAAATGGAAAGACATCCATTGCTCCTGGTAGGATCAACATAGTGAAAATGGCTATACTTCCAAAATTGCTATATAGATTCAATGCTATCGCAATTGAAATCCCAGTAGCATACTTCATGGACCTTGAGAAAACAATGCAAAAATTCATTTGGAACAAGAAGAGACCAGGAATACCAAAAGCAATTGCATAACAGAGACATGGCTGGGGGTATTCCAACCCCCAACTTTAAACTATACTACAAAGCTACTGTGATAAAAACAGCATGATACTGGAAAAAAACCAGATCTGAAGACCAGTGGAACAGATTAGAAGATGTAGAAAAACTCCAGCCACACTCAGCCACCTCATCTTTGACAAAGGAGTAAAACACGCTCACTGGAGGGAAGATGGTCTCTTTAATAAATGGTGCTGGAGAAATTGGGTTTCAATTTGCCAAAGACTAAAACTAGACCTATATCTCTCAATTTATAATATCCAAAACTTGGAAACAGCCCAAATGCCCATCAACTGGAGACTGGATAAAGAAAATGTGGGTGTTTTTTTTTATTTTTATAAAATGGAGTACTACTCAGCCATAAAAATATGAGAAATTAGAGACATTTATAGCTAAATTGATGCCCACTGAGGTGATAATCTTAAGTGAAATAAATAGGACACATATGTAAATACCAAATAGTTTCTCTAGTGTGAGAAACTGAAAGTGCAAATAAGGTCTAAAAGTTATAATAGATATTTTGAAATAGGAAGAAAAAGGCTCAAAGGGGAGGGGAAATGGGAGGGGTAGGGGAAAGCAAAGAAGGGAATGGAATTAATATGGGAAAATTAAAAAAATGGAAACAAATTCTTTGTAAATAGGGAAGGAGGGGTTGAAGGGAAGGCAGGAGAAGGGGTAAAAATAAGAACAAAGACAGTATGTAAATGTGCTTATCTCCAATGATGAATGTCATTATATTGTACACCTAAAATGTACCAATAAAAAGATATACAAAAAATTTAATTAATAAAATAAATAGATAATTTTTAAATCCCCTTATCTCCAGGAGAATGCTAAATGTTATACCCTCAGGAAAGTTCCTAGGCTGAGACATTCAGGTCCAGGAATTGTGGGCTGGTTTTTCTTAGATATATGCTTCTCAAAAATTAATGAGTTCTGGACATTCCTGGGAATATTATTTACATAACAAAATGTTGGTTTAGGAAGCAGACTCTTTCAAGAAAACTAGAAGGCTAGGTACAACCTATATTTTTTATCTCACTTTGACTTTCTGCTACCCTTACGGGAAAACACTTGGCCTAACTCTAATCTTATTGAGCCAGAAGTAAAGTGGGGCCAAGGAAGGTTGACATATCACTTACTGAGAATCACATATTGGAAAATTTGTCTCTGCTAGAGAACATCTCCTGATTTATCATTGAAAGATGGATGTTAAATATCTGCCACAGAGCTGAATCCCATAATTTCTCCTTTCTGTGCTCTGGAGGACCCAGATCTGGCTACACTCGAGAAGTCCTTTCTCATCTACCTCCAAACTTGGCATGTTCTCTCTTGATAATTTTCTTTTAAATTTTGGGTTCAAATTGGATTCTCAGAGTCTTCTATGCATTCTGAATTATTGTTTAAACTATTTAGAATTGTTTCTGTAATCTTATTTCATGACTTAAAACTTTTCTTAGTTTTTATTTTCCTTTTTGCTCCCATACTGCTTTAATACTGAGAGGTTAAAATGGATCTTTGAAAAGTAGGAATGCTGAAATCATTTCTCCATCTTCCTCATGCTAAGAGGGAAACATCCCCTGCCATCCCTGACACCAAGTAGAACTGATATTCAACATTTATTTCCGTGTCCCTTGGTGGCCAAAGCCTGGCTAAACCCACATCTGCACCTGACCTGGCTGCTGTCCTGCCCCTTATCCACACTGCAGTGCTTCAGTGCCCTTGAGGGTGGAACAGCTGAGGTGCCTTCCCAATTTGGCCAAATTGTGAATAAATTATTTTGCCATTTATACAGGCTTTTCTGCTACTCTGGATGGTGTGCTGGTAAATGAACCCAGATGATCTAGGTCCAGGTTCAGTTTTCTGCCTGGCCCTACTGGTAACAAAATGGATTCCTGAGGGGATTAG
This sequence comes from Heterocephalus glaber, assembly GCF_000247695.1. The sequence goes on along the minus strand of NW_004624741.1, from coordinate 34,540,716 downwards.
TGTCTCCTGATGGAGTCACATGGACCTGATGCTTGCAGTGGCTTTGCCTCTGCCTACTCTGTCCTGGAGGAAAGTTATAAAACTCCAAGCCACAGTCAACTGCCCTGTGACAGTTTTAGTAAAATGGAAAGACAGTGTTTTAGGAACCTGTGGTCCCAGGTTTGGAGAGCCCTGGTGCATGCTCACTGACTTAGTCTTGTCCTTCTTCTCCCTGTCTTCAGGGCTTCTTGTGAATCAACTTGGAGCTCTTGATACCAATTTAGGGATTTTCATGAGCCAGTTCCACAGTCCAAGTTTCTTGAACTGTTTGTTAGAGAGCTCTGTTGTGCTTTGCTTGGGAATCTGGAGCATTTCAGTGTACCTTAAAGAAATTTGTGCTTCTTTAAGTTAGAAGAAGGTGGTTTTATTATGGTATGATTTGAGCCATATAATTGAAAATGCATTCTGAATTAATGCAACTGTGTATAAGATTGTGAGATTTGGAGTAAATATGGTTGGGGTGATATCCACAGCTGCTTTATTTTTGCCTTTCTGAACTCATCCCCTCCCCTGTGTGTGAATTTAGTTTGTAGTTCTGCATGATTATACATATTTTTTCTGCTACTTGAAGACTCCACCTTCACCAAGGGAGGGCCCAGATCTGTGCTGGGTCCAGCACAGGCCCCTATGTCCCAGGAAAAGTTACTGTATGCTGGGCCCTGAAGGATTCTTTCCAGGTCCTTGGTGTCCTGAATGTGAATCAGTCAAGACACACAGGAAAGGTAGCAAAGGTGCACAATTACTGGAGGTAGAGAAGAGTGAGAGCCGGTCAGTGCCAGACTCACAGCAGCCCCTAGGATAAAAGAAATTGTCTATGGGTATCTGAAATTCCTGGACTGCTTTCTCCTTTGCAGATAAGGACAGCTATTCTATCCAAAGCTCACTTGGCCTGGCACCAGCTTTAAACTGCCCTACAGAAAGGCTCGTTAGGCTTCCTGGCAGGTGTAAATGAAGGGCTGAAGGTAGCACTTTTTGGATTGGCTTTGTGTACAGTGCTCAGGAGCAATAGAATCATTTGGATCTTGTGTTCTGCACATTTTCTGGGCTGTTATGACTTTGACACATTCCACCTAGTTGTTTTGATGACTTTGCCCAGCCCCAATCACCTGCCTCACAGCCACACAGCCTCCTTGGGGTGAATGTTGATGAGCTGTTGTGGCTTGCCCCTCCTTTCATGTTGGATGAGTCTGTGGTTTATTCTGAACTGAGTATTGTATTGGACAGGACCACTGTTAGGGACTCTCATGTCTCAGACCCACTAATGGCTAACTACCTGCATAATAACAAGGAAAATCCTCAACAAATAATTTAATATACATTTGTTGATAAAGTAAAATGAACGTATCATCCAAACTCTCACCATATGTTTGCTTGGGTTGCTAGTCAACCATGATTGTATTTTAGGTGCGTGAGATTCAATATACATTCCTTTCCCTAGCTTAACTATAGCAATTTTTAGATTTTTTTTATTTTACAAAACAATTGCATTCAGACATTGGTTTGTGTTTGCTGGTGTCTCAGATTTTGTGGATAAATATTAGAAATAAATTGGGTGCATATGAATGAGAAAGATAGTTTTAAATAAATTATGTGATAAAAGTAAAATATCTAGGTTGTTTCTAATTAAATTAAAATATTTACAGCATATGCTAAGTATAATTTCAAGTATTCTTATCTTCTTAAAATCTATAATGTAATATATTTAGGCATATTTAATACATATGATAGAAATTATTGCTTTTCTTTTAGTGAACTATCCCTGTATACCTGGAATTAAACTGTTTGATCATGTTACATGATTTTTTTAATGTTTTGGTAACCTGGATTTGTAAGTAATTTATTGAGGATTTTTTATCTATGGTCATCTGGGCTGTTGGTCTATATAGACTTATTTTTTTGTTTGCTTGTTACATCTGGCAGCAGGGCAATGCTGACCACATAAAATGAATTTGGAAGCATTCCATACATTTTCATTGTATAGAACAGTGTATGAAACATTGAGGTTAATTTTTTAACTATTTGGTAAAATATAGAAATGAATCTGTTTGGAGACATTTTATTATTGATTCAATCTCATTAATTCTTATTGGTCTATTTAGATTTTCCACATCATCTTGGCTTAATTTTACTGTGATATATGTGCAGAAATTTATCAACTTATTTTCTCTTTTATGGTTTGATAAATTAATGTTTTTCTCATTATTTACTAATTGTCCTTTGACTTCTCCGTTATCAGTTATATTTCCTTTTGCACCCCAACTTTTACTTATTTAGGTTTTCTCTCTCTTCTCTCTCTCTGTTTCACCTTTAACTATAGTTTCACTAATTTCTACTTTTCAAAGAAGTCAATCGTTTTTATAGATTGTTTGTGTTTTTATTTTATTCTCTATTTCAATTATTTTTCCTATAGTTTTATTTTATTTTCTTTCTCCTCAATTTGGGTATAGCTTGTTTTTGTTTTTCCAAGACCTTGAAATGCATCATTGAGTTGTTTATTTTACTGTTTAAAAATTCTTTAAAGGTGCAGTTTAGGTATACAACACATTTACATTTATCATTGGTGTTTGTACCTGTACATGATGTATATTAGTTCTTATTTTTTTCCCATTACCTGTGTGCATTTCACACCTTCCACCTTTCCCTATTTACACAGATTTCATTACCATTTATTTCCTTTTCTCACAATTTTTTATTTCTCTTCTTCCATTTCCCCTTCACTTCCCACCACACATACACCTTTGTACCTTTTCCTATTTCAAATTATCAATTATTCATTTTAATCATTCTAATTCTCATTTACACTTTCAGTTTCTCACACTAGAGAAACTATTCGGTATTTACATATGTGTGTCCTATTTATTTCACTTAAGAGTATGGCCTCAATATGCATCCATTTAGCTATAAATTTCTATAGTTTCTCATTCTTTATGGCTGAGTAGTACTCCATTTTATTAAGAAGTGATATCATCTTTATCCAGTTCATAGTTGATGGGTACTTGGGCTGTTTCCAAGCTTTAGCTATTACAAACTGTGCTGCTATAAACATGGGTGCAAAAATATCACTGTGGTATGATTCTTTTGATTCTTTGGCAAAGAAACCCAGCAGAGGAATAGATGGGTCAAATGGAACCTCTAGGCCTAGTTCTTTGAGATATCTCCATATTGATTTCCATAGTGGTTGCACCAGTGTGCACACCCACCAACAATGGAGAAGGGTTCCTTTCTCTCCACACGCCTGCCAGCATTTGTTATTGGTTGATTTCTTGATAGCAGCCATTGTTTCTGGGGTGAGGTGGAATCTCAGTGTTGTTTTCACCTACACCTCTCAAATGACCAGAGATGTTGAACATTTCTGCGTATATTTATGTGCTGCTTTTACTTCTTTTTCTGAGAAATGTCTGTTCATTTCAGACACCCATTTTTGAATTGGGTCTTTGAATTTGGGGAGTCTCATTTTTTCAATTCTTTATATATTCTAGATGGTAGATCTTTGTCTGTGGTACAGTTGCTAAAAATTTTTCCCACATTGTGGGTGGTCTCTTAGCTCTGTTGGTGGTTTCTTTTGTAGTGCAGAACCTTTTTAATAAGATGAGATCCCAGTTGTTGATTATTTGTGCTAGTTCCCATGCTACTGAGGTTTTGTTCATAAAGCTTTTTCCTATGCCAATGACTTTAAGAGTTCTACCTAACTTATCTTCCAGCAAGTTTAGTGTTTCTGTCTTAATATTTAGATCTTTAATCTACCTCATTCTCAGTTTAGTGCATGGTGATAAATATGGGTCTAGTTTTAATGTTTGGCAGGTTGAAATCCAGTTTTTCCAACACCATTTATTAAATGGGCTATCTTTCCTCAAATGAAGGTAGTTGGCTCCTTTGTCAAAGATGAGGTGGCTGAGTGTGGCTAAAGTTGTTTCTGCATCTTCTAATCTATTCCACTGATCCTCAGGTCTGTTTCTTTGCAGTACCATGCTGTTTTTAATCAGTAGCTTTGTAGTATAACTTCAAGTTGGGATTGTGATACCTCCAGCCATGTCTCTGTTGCCTAGAATTGCTTTTGCTATTCTGGGTCTATTCTGGTTCCAAATTAATTTTTGGATTATTTTCTCTAATTATGTGAAGTATATTGTTGGAATTTCAATTGGCATTGCATTAAATCTATGTAGCAGTTTTGGAATTATGGCCATTTTCACTATATAGGTTCTTCCTACCCAGGAAAAAGGGATGTCTTTCCCTTTTCTTATATCTTCCTCTACCTCCTTCAGAATGCTACAGTTTTCAGTGGAGAGTTCTTTCACTTCCTTTGTTAGGTTGATTCCTAGATATTTCATTCCTGGATGCTATTATAAAAGGAATTGTTTCCCTAATTTCTCTCTCAACAAGTCTGCTATTTGTCTATAAAAAGGCTACTGATTTTTGAGTGTTGACCTTGTATGCATATACTCGACTGAATCTGTCAATTAGATTTAGAAGACTTTTGACTGGGTTTTTTGAGTCTTCTATGTAAAGTATCATATAGCCAGCAAATAATGACATTTTTAACTTCTTCCTTTCCAATCTTTATTCCTTTTATTTCTTTCTCTTTTCTAACTGCTGTGGCTAATGTTTCCAGACCAATATTGAAAAAGAGTGGTGATAGTGGACATCCTTGTCTTGTTCCTGATTTTAGCATGAAAATTTTCTGTTTTTCACCATTTAGTATTATGTTGGCTATTGGTTTTTCACAATAGCCTGAATCAGTTTGAGATAAAGACCTTGTATTCCAATTTTCTGTACATTTTTATCATGAATGGGTGTTGGATTTTGCCAAATGCCTTTTCTTCATCTATTGAGATGATCACATGGTTTTTGTCCTTGACTCTGTTAATATAGTGTATCATGTTTATTGATTCTCAAATATTAAACTATCCTTGCATTCCTGGGATAAAGCTGACTTAGGGTGTATGATCTTCTTAATGACCCTCTGTATTCTGTTTGTCAGTATTTTTTTGAGGATTTTTACATCTATGTTCATTAGGGTGATTGGTCTGTAATTCTCTTTTTGGGTTTGGTCTTTCCTTGGTTTGGGAATCAAAGTAACACTTGCTTCCAGGAATAAATTTTGGAGCTTTGTTAACCTTTCAATTTCCTTGATGAGTTTAAAGAGTAATGGCCATAGTTCTTCTTTAAATGTCTTGTAGAACTCAGCAGTGAAGCCATCAGGACCTGGGCTTTCTTTGTTGGTAAATTTTTATTACATTTTCAATTTCACTCATTGTAATTGGGGTGTTAGAATTTCTATATCTTCTTCACTTAACTTTGGCAATTCATATGTATCTAGGAATCTGACCATTTCTTCTGTGTTTTCCATTTTATTAGATTACAGGTTCTCAAAGTAGGTATTGATGATCCTCTCAATTTCTGCTGGGTCTCTTGTGACTTCACCTTTTTTGTTCTTAATCACATGGATTTGAGCCTTTTCTTTCCTTTTTTGATAAAGTTGGCTAAAGATTTATTGATTTTATTTATTCTTTTGAAAAAACAACTCTTTGATTCATTAATTTTTGATTGTTCTCTTAGCCTCCACTACATTGATTTCTCTCTGATCTTTATAATTTCCTCTCTTGTATGAGCTTTGGGTTTGTTATGCTTTCCTTTGTCTAGGAGATTGAGGTTCTGCATTAGGTTATTTATCTGAGCTCTCTGTTTCCCTAATATGGGCATTCACTGGTATGAATTTCCTGCATGGAACTGCTTTCATTGTGTCCCATTGATTCCTATATGTTGTAATGACATTATGATTTACTTGTAGAAATTGTCTAATTTCTTGTTTAATTTCCTGTGACACTTTGGTTGTTCAGTAAGTTGTTATTCAATTTCCATGTGTTTGTGCAGTTCTTGTGGTCTCTTGTGCTACTGATCTCCAGTTTAGTTGCACTATGATCTGATAATATGAAGGGATTAACTTCAATTCCTTTGCATTTACTTAAATATGTTCTATGAACTAGCATGTAGTCTATTTTGGAGAATGATCCATGTGCAGCCTAAAAGAATGTGTATTCCAATTTTGTGGGGTGGAACACTCTGTAAACATCTATCAAGTTGATTTCTTCAATAGCTTGGTTCAGTTCTAGAATTTCATTGTTAATATTTTGTCTAGATGATCTGTATATTTGTGATATTGGGGTATTGAGTTTCCCCACTACAATTGTGTTAGAGGTTATTTGGTTTTGCATGTCCATTAATATTTGTTTTGTATAGTTGGGGACATTTATATTTGGTGCATATATATTTA